>VRLP01002134.1:0-98373 GCA_009660295.1 Lophius piscatorius | reverse complement strand
AAGGACAACTCAAAGACAACAACGGGACACAGAAGGACAACTCAAAGACAACAACGGGACACAGAAGGACAACTCAAAGACAACAACGGGACACAGAAGGACAACTCAAAGACAACAATGGGACACAGAAGGACAACTCAAAGACAACAACGGGACACAGAAGGACAACTCAAAGACAACACATTCAAGCTGCTCTATCAGAAGATATTTCAAAGCAATTGAAGGGATCAGCTTTCCTAAATCTTTTATTTTCTCCAGTGTGGGTCTTAGTATCATAAAGCCGGTTTCTAAATCTCAGTATTCACTATGATGAGGACCAAATAATGACACAGTCAAAGGTAACCTGGGAGAATTTCAGTAGCAGGTTTAGTGGAAACTATGAGTTTGTTAACTGTGAGATGAGGGGAACTTTGGGTTTTCCGTTCCAGAGAGAAAGGTAAGTTAAACACCATCAGCTACCATGGTAACATACTTTGTGAACCCAAAATACTCGCTGTGAGGTTTTCTTCAACAAAGCCTCAGTTTGTTCCTGTTGCAGCGAATGCATGTCTTATTGCTTTACTCATTCATTCATTGTCTTCTGCTTATCTGGAGACAGGTCGCGGTGGCAGCAGGTGAAAAATACATTTTTAAAGAAATATTTAAAACTATTAACCTATTTATTCTGACCAAAAAGACCAAAGCTGCAAACTAAATGAAAAGCAACATGTAATTCTGCGAAATGCAAATATTGTAACAGTAAAGAGTTATTGAATTTAAATATTAACGCGTGTAAAATGATAGCGGTCTCTGGATATGCAGGCTTACAACCTTTCATCCTTGTCTCTGTTTCTGAATAGTAAATTTTGATTTCTGTGGTTCTTTCACCACAGTGCAGTTGGCACCTTCTTCCCGGTCACTTTGTGTGTGTGTGTGTGTGTGTGTGTGTGTGTGTGTGTGTGTGTGTGTGTGTGTGTGTGTGGGCGATCGCTGCGTGACTAGTCTCTCTGTTCATGTTCCACATATAGGTCTCAGAGTTCAGGGGTCACTGAGGTTGAGTGGCAGTATGACGGACTAATATCAGGTGGCAAACAAAAGAGTGTGTGTACGTGTGTATGTGTGTGTTTGTGGTTTGTACATCGCCTCTCTATGGGATTCTAATGTCGGCTTGAGACCTGGGTGGGACCAGTCAACCTGCATCTGTAAGGCTATTTACACCCTAGTATGTAACACGTTGCATGGGTGTGAACTAGTGCACTAACATCAGTATTTGTTTGACAAACTAAATAATCTGTTGCTGTCACAGCATTTACAGAGGGTTTGTGGCTTAAACCACATGTGGGTACAGCTTAAACCAGTGGAAATTTTGACACCTGAAATCGACCTTGTGTTGATCAGATGTTACACTAATAGTTATATAGATATTTATAAAAACATATATATACATATAAAACATATATATACATATAAAACATATATATATATGATTGTGTAAATGGGTGAATTCGTGTTCGTAAAGCACTTTGAGTAGTCGAGCAGACCAGAAAATCGTTATACAAGTCCATTTGCCATTTTACCATTTATATATTTAAGACTCCAGACCCAACAGCTTCGGAATTGAGGTCCAGATCAATATTTTGTCCACAAGAGGAAGAGAACAGTTTATGGAAAAATTTGTTATAAATATGAGCATTCTATGCAGTACTGTGTAGAATTAAATAAAACTAGATCACAGGCATGATAAATTTCATTGTAAACATCATTTTTCTTTATTTTATTTGAATTCTTTAAAGGGATGTTTGATTTTCATTTTAAATTGGCACACACACTGTGCGTTTGCAGGGTAGGGTTAGCATGTCTGCTCACAAACACTGTGTGTAACGTGACTTAATGATGAGGAACAGACAGTATTCGCAGCAGCACATCCATGTTACAAAGGCGTTTCAACGGTTGTGGTGCAGACAGAAGCACGCTGCACGCCCAGAGACCACAAACACCCACACTAAATCCACCCCACTGCCCCCCCCCATGGCTCAAATAAATTACTGCCACCTGAAGCGGAACCCTGTCCATCATGCAGAGGCCCCCAAAGCCCCACAGGTGTCCTTTAACATGTCCAAAGGTCCCATGCCCCCCCCCCCCTCTTACTCTCCATGTGGTCAATGGTCTGGCTGCAGTGGAAGACATCAAAACAAAACATCCCCCGGGGGAGAACACATGAATTACTCCACAGTGAAGTCACAGCTTGGTGCTTCCATACAATCAGCCAATAAAATGTAAGTCCCACAAAAAAGGATTTTAAGTTGGTGTGTTTGGGCGAGGATTACTATTATTCGTTACAGAACACAAACCTTAGCAGCATTTGTGTGACACCTATCAATTTTATTCATTAATTAATTCATTTTTATTTTTATTTGTATTTTACTAGTGCTCTTCCCTCCTGTCTGGAATGGACTAATTATTTATTAGAATGGCTGTTTGCAGCTTTCTCAATCTCAGAGTGACCTGCAAAGCTTAAGAGCCCCCACAGCTGTCAAAACAGCTGCTCCACACTCGCCGCCTTAACAACACAGCTTTATTACAATAAGTCACTGGTCTTAAAGATTTTATGCAGGTGTGCCGGAAAAATTTGCCACATGAAAATGACCATGAATAACAATCAATATTATGATTTCTGGTTCCTCATTGGATCGACTGCAGCGCACATATGAAATGCACTTTTGTTTAAGATCTTCCAATGTTAAAATATGTAATCAAAGTCATAGACTGTTATCGGCATTTGAAGACCATGCTGAAAGAAAAGCTGTGCCGCCAAAAAATGTAATCTAGACAACTACATAATTACTGGTACCACTTAACAATAAGACTACCTCATATAGAGTTTATTAATGGTTTATTACTAGTGTGTTAAGTAAGTTGTGTAAATAGTTAATAAGCTGCTATAAATCATTTCATTTTTAAAAATGCAACATTGACCTGTTGCTTGCCAAATCGTGAACCTGTATTGATTGTTAAAACATGTATTTTAAGTTGCTTACTAATCTCTAATCTAAGGCTATTAATCATTTCTATGGTTTTTATAACTTAATTAATAATCTAATTAGTGTAATTGTAAAATGGAAACCTTTAATTATAGTTTAAAATGAATTCTGAAACTAGCCAGCAAACCAAAGAAATAACTGGTTTGCTTCCATTGGAGATCTCCTGGCTAAACTTAGCTTAAAAACATTAAGTTTCCCATGGGTGCATCCTTCAAGTGTCACAAAGCCTCATTAGACAAAGTTGGGGTCAGGTCCTCTAATTATAGATCAAATGCCCCATTCTTACCCTTCTTAACTCTTAATTTTTTTTACAACTTAATGCACAACTAAGAACTCATAGCTTCATCAAGACCAAACCCGTAATGTGAAGTTGTACAATATAAGTTGCAAGAGGCATCCACAAAAAAGCAGCTACTATACTTCATGACTTTTATTTTTGCTGAATTGTGTTTGGTGTTTAGCACCCGTACATGGGGATGACACACTCATATATATTACGGTCGTCAATGATTGAATGCATTTCTGTTGTATCTCAGAGTTAAAAGAAAGTGAGTGACCGAGACCAAGACGGAAAGAGAAAGCGCTGAAATTACACAAAAATAAGTTTTCCTAGTATTGAACAACAATGCAAGCAAAGCAACCTAGATATCTTAGAAGGTTCTCCCTACGACAGCCACCAGACAGACAGACAGAAACACTGACATTGAGACAGTCAGAGTTTTAGATTATACACAAGAGCTCTCTGAGTGCCCCAAGAAGAAATTCTTTTTACTTTGATGTCAAGCCATGTGACCTTGGAGGAGTCTGGGGAATTGAGGCACCGTACAAACAAATGTCAACAGCGCTAACAGCCTCAAGGTTATTGTGAGTGTGACCGTTTCATGTCTAGATTTTGGTGCGTTCATGTGAAATGTGTGTGCGTGTGAGCTGGGAGGATAGGGAGGGATGTGTGCCATATTCTTGAGGGGTTGTTCTGTCAGAGTCATTCTAACAACTATTTTTTCCCTGAACTACAAAATTAGGCTATCACAAAGTGGCTAATATTTTTTCTCAGCGGACTTTGGCTCAAAATAGAATTATGCACAAATAAATACAGATATTAAAAAGAACTTACTTGCAAAAGTTCTTTGTAGTAAAATCTGCAGTTGGTTTATGGGGATTTGTGCCGGGACTGGTGACCATATGGCCCTTGATGGGCAATGGACCCATTGCTTTTATATTTATTCAGTTGATGCATGTGTCATGTTCTCATCTCATTCCATTGGAATGCCTCCTAACCTACTTCATCGACCACGTCATGGGTATTTCCTCAGTTCCAGCTCTGCACGTCTCTGGTTGTAATTGTCCACTCACCATACCTGCATCATCAACCCACAGGAGAGAAGGACCGGTCACAAGCCAGCTATTCTTAGCAGTCCAGTTCTGCGTCTTTTGTTTCAGACGGTCAACTGGTTAACTGAAGTTCAGATACATCAAAAGACCTGATGTTTAGAAGTTAAGGTGGCCTTTTTGTTTTGTTTAAGATCTTTTAACTCTAGCCACTAGGAACATTCTTAAGGCTTAAGTCTTAATTTTCATCCTACAACAGTTTACATGTAGATTCACTGTGTTTACTTGCTTTATGGGTGCCTGCTGGACCATGTTTTTTTTTAAATTTAATAGGCAAGAGTAATCCTCTTAGGTTCTGTTTTTCTGCTTGTATTCAATTGTTAGAGGGCAGAGGAGGTTGCTGTGACAATTAAGGTCACACTTAATTGTCATTCCCTTACCCTAGATCCATAGTTCTTAAAGATGGGGAATACAGACATGACAGGTGGGGCGCGGCAAACAGGAAGGAATTTTTCCTTTTGTGCCCATCTTAATTAATGTCTTTCTTTATTTAAAATTGGATTTGGATTGGAAAATTGGACGGATTTAGCTATGGGCAACATGGGCAGCTGCCCAGTGCAGCATCTTGCCTGGTTTGGTACAGGTGCCAATTTAAAAAAAAATCTGCAAAGTGATCAGTTTTCTATCGCTCATGCAGCATGATCATGTCAGAAATACTTTCAATGTGTGGGTCAAGAAGGCTCGTCTGGGTTTGCCCTCTTGCACACAAGAGCAGGTATGCTTCTGTATGCAGAGAGGGATCCCACTCTCCGACATGGAAGATGGTGGGCGGGTCTATCTAGGTGTATCCATCGTTATAAATTCTGATTATCAGATAGTTCCTTAGAGTTAATGTTTTCGAAGTGGAGACCTGACGTCCGTCCACGTAACTGCTGCGCCCCACCGCCCACTCTCCGTCTTATTAAGATCACAATGTGTCATTCCCTCCTGTCATATCATGTGTATTGGAATGTGGATACCCGACCACAGCCCAATTGGTCCGGTCAGGACAAATATTTAGAAAATATGTTTGGGGCTCCGACACACGAGGGATAGACCAAGTGGGTTTGGAGTGGGGGATCATGCAAACTTATTTATATATGCTATGTTAGTTGTTTAGCTTGGACCCATGGGGCGACAATATTCTGTTTTCTGTCCAACTAGCAACAGATATTGGATATAATTACAGTTTTCTCATTATAATCTTTGCAGCTTGTAGAAATGATTACAACACTGACAAACTTTACTGATTTGGTAGTGGGTGACTCCATTAAGATTTTCTGTCATTATATTGACCAGGTCCTGAATTCAAATCAGGGGCTGTCTTATGAATATTTTAAAGGGGTGGCCAAAGCCCAGGGGGGACAAAGACAATAGCAGAAGTGGCCACAATACGCTGTTACATTGTTTTTAATAAAATAAAAGAATTGCAAAATTGCCCAAAAAAATAATCAAAAATTTTTTAAGAACCTTTATTTAATAATTAAAAACAAATAGGACCCTTAGCTTTGCCATTCCATTATTTAAAGCTATTACATTGTCAGAAACTGTGAGAAAACCACTAAACGTAACTAAATAAATATGTATTGATACTTGATGTTATTTGATGCTAAGTGATAATGCAATTTTATTTTAAATTATTTTCTCTACTGTCTCATTCGAGTTTTTTACGCAATTTAGACCTGGATGTTATTTCAATAAATTTTTAATTTGGACTGTTTTGTTGGCATTTTGTTGGGGCGACTGGGCCAACGGGGCGTCGGGTGGGGCTTGAAAAATCCCTGCCCAGAAAGTGGGGATGGACAGAAAAAGTCTATTACATTATATACATTAGCATGACTAAGGTATGGTATGGTAGGTACTAATGACCTCAAGTATAATTGTATGACTCCGTGGGCATTCCCTTTCTTGGTATGTGTTTCGTGAGAAGATTGGGCCCACTTTTATATACATTCAATAAATATCAAGGTTAGATGACTTCCTGGAGTCTTTTGGATGGGCCGTGTCCCTAAACTATCCCTTTATGTGAAAATAATGCTGCAATGGAAATAAAACATCTGGTGACTACATTAACTTTGATTAGTATTACATACCCAACTGTTGGCCTCTGATGTCAGTGGTCCTATTGTTTCCTGACTGATGACCATGCCATGCAATGTGTTATTCTTCGTGTCTGTCGTTTATTGCTCAAATTATTTGTGCTTTTATGGAAACTCCTGCATGCATCCCTTTACTTTCTTACTGCACTCTGCTGTTCTGCTATTCTGCTACGTCGAATATCCTCCTGCACCTTCTGGTAAACAGAGGTGTCCCATTGCAGCGGTTTATTTAGGAGTCTGTTCTAACCCAAACAGGGATTATGACAAAACCCACCGCTGTTGTTTTTAAACCACTAAGTACTTTCTGCTGGCCTTGCTGAAGGCTACTAGGCTGCTGAAGCATATTGGCAGCTGTTTGTGTCTATGATACCGACAACCGTTTGTGTGTGAGAGAACGAGACAAAGAGAGAGACAAAGTGTAAAAGATTCAAAGAAAAGAGGCGTGGTGAATGTAGAATGCTCCAAAAAAGTTTTGTCATCAAAGCTGCTCACCCAAACAGACAAATTAACAAATATGTCAGTTTAAACATTGGCTTGGCAGCTGATCGGAATCATAATGTATTTATGGCATGCTTAAAACTACACGTGTAATAGCTTGAATACTAAAGATTTTACTAGTTTTACTGGTTTTGTAGAAACACAAGACACAGCCATAACTCAAAAACTAGTCCTACGCTGTTGTCCCTGAGAGCAAGGAGTCCATCCATAATATGCACGAAAGTTGATCAAAATCGATCCAACAAATAGGAGCTTATGGCTGAAAATCAGTGTTAATTGTAGAAAAAGTTCCCCCTAATGAAAAAATATGAACAGTTTGGGTAAATCTATAATACATATACACGATAGATCTCCTCGAGAAGATTCATATACACTGGACAAAATGGGACCAATGGTTAAGAAATAAATGCCTACCCATTTTGGAGCTAAAGCTCCCACCAGTTTCAGAAATGTACAACGAAACTTTCCCAAAAATGCTCCAGTTCTATTTTGCGCTATGGTCTATGTGGGTCTACAATTTAAAAATGATCCATGATATAGTTTTTGAGTTATCTTGTTTGCGCGAAGGATCTTCGGCAGCAGCGACGGACAAGGTGGAGATGACGATGATAACAAGAAAGATTTCCCTGTGTCAATTCATATGAGCAAAATTTAGATACAACTGGACTAATTGGGAAAATACAGACGAGAAACAGCTTTCCACGAAAGTTCTCCCTATTAAGTAAAATATAAATAACTATTAAAGTGGAATAACACAAGATAGATCTCCTTGTTTAGTTTTATAGGAGCCAATTTGAACATAATCTGACATATGGTTGGGAACTTATGGTCAAAAAGAATGTTTTTTGTTTTTTTAATAAGTGAAATATGAAAAACAAGAAAAAGCATACGGAGGGCAAAAACTTCCGCCTAGGCACAACGGTACCCAAAGTTGACATGGCGATCAGAATCATGTTATTCAGGAAAATTTCATGGAGTTAATGCCTGCCTCTAAATCTACCATGAACACAAACAAACTTAGTCGGCACAGTGAGCCCCCAACGTTTATTCTATTGTAAATGGTGCAAAACACGTAATGTCACCAAAATGTAATAAACTGCAGGATATATCTATATCTGCTTCTGTGAGAAGCATTTCAGAGTCACCAATCGTAATCCCCAGAAGAAACGTACACCAACACAAGGAGAACATACAAACTCCAAACATACAAACTCCAAACAAGGATCCAGGTTGCCAGGTGGATTTGATGCCAGAACCTTGTTGTGAGACAACCCTGCTATCCATTGGATCTAATATTAATGCACAATCCAGTGGGTACATAAAACAGATGCACAACAGAACTCTTTGGGTGGAAATGTAATGGAAAAAATAAGGAAGCCTAAGTTCATGACCTCACCAATAGTGCCTTCCTTCTCTCTCTCTCTCTTTCTCTCTCAAACACACACAAACACACGCACACACACTAACACACACACAATTGCACAGCTTCTCCACTCTGTTCTGTGTACCTTGGGGTAGAGCCCGGTCATGTTGAAAGATGCTGTTGCCAGCACACCTGTGTGTGAGGATTCATACTTGCATGTGTGTGTGTGTACAGGTGTATGTAGGTACTCGAGAAAACACCTTCTCATGTTCCAGCAGTAATAGCCCTGCTGAAACACGCGTCTCACACTCAAAGCTTCAATACAGACGACACATTAAAAAAGTGTTTCCCACCGGAGTGGGTCACCCAATGTAAAGAGTAAAGGGGAAATACTACTTATACTACTGTGTGTAATAGTAGTAGAACTATGACATATATATTATTATAACTTCTCTAATGTGAGCATATTGGCTGGGTATTGGTTAATTATTAGATTTTTGTTCATATCCTGATTAAAAAAGTAGATTTAATTCTACCATTGTTTGATTGATTACTTTTTAAACCTCATAGCACTTCCTTGAAATGAAAAATACAGGAGCTATACGTATATGTGACAGCCACCATCTATAAATATAACTAGAGAATGAGTGTTCAAGGACCCAGATACACCACAACCACAAAACTCATTTTGAGCTTTACAGGTGAATTTCAGCAAAATGACTTAAAATAAATGTCCAAAAAAGTTAAAATAAGTACAAATAAGACACCAATTATCAGATGCACCTATTTAGGACCTATATAAAGCACACATGGAATTTCCATGAATTTTGTCTTTATTTTAAAAGGAGATGTTGGCGGACAAATGTGTGATAACCCCAAACTTAAAAGAAATAACAGTAAAACCACCTGCCTAAAATTGTGTGGGTCCCCCTTTTGGAGCACTGATGACATCTTGCTCCCAGAACCCACAGTAATTTTTAATCGAATGTGTCTTCTCTGGGATTGGACAACACAGCCTTGTGTGCACATGACCTTCTCTCCAGTTGACCAGTTGTCAGTCACTTTGGCAGGTACAAACCATGAAGACCAGTAATACCCAACAAGGCTTGCAGTTCTTGAGATGCTCTGAATCAATCATATGGCCATCACAACAATTCCCTCGTCAAAGCTCAATCTCCGTACCCTTGGATGCTTGTGATCTCTCACCCACTGACAGGTGCCTTTGTAAGGAGATATTCCATGTTATTCGGACTCCACCTGTCATTGGTTATAGTGTAATGGCAGATAAGAGTATATAAAATCTATTAAATGTATAAATACATGGGACAACACAGGAGAAAGAAGGAATATCCTCCAAGATCTCCCAAGACATATCTTAACCCTCATCTCTCAATAATTGATGTCAGCACTTTAAAAAGTCTTGCCTTTTAAAAGCACTAGTTTCATAAAAGCACACTCCTGCAACACTCCTGCAATTCCCCCCCCCCCCCCCCCCCCCCCCCCGCCCCACTTCTCTAAGTACCATCTGTTCCATTTATTCCAAACTGCTGGCTGAAGTATGGCCTTCATTGAAAGCATCCAAATGCCTCTGCTGATTGAATGGCCCAGTGTCCTCTAAAGAGCAAATAAGCATCAGTTACCATCTTCCTCATGTCAGTTGTGCTGCGGACAGATTTTCCTGCCACACACGCAAAGAGCCCTTTCATTTTGTTGTCTACTTCTGTTCTCTCCTGTCATTTTAGGTGAGAAAAATGCCTGGAGGGCATCTCCTAGGGTCTGCAACAATGCTTACAAGCCTTTTACCACCACCGGGTTCAGTGTGGTGTAAAGGATGGACATGGGTTCCCCGAAGATTGTGTGACTGCATCAGATCTTTAGTCAAATACTTAATTTCCCTGCACATGCAGCTGGCTATAAAATACTCTTGGATAGTAATGAATTTCTTCCTGTTACACAAAATGTCTTAAGGTAAGCTTAGGTTACAGACTGTTGTTCCAAGGAAACATTTATAATTGCAAACATGACATACTCAGTTCTCTCAAAAGAACGCCAAAAGATATAATCGAACGAAAAGAGAATTAATGCACAGCATAAGCCATAATAGCATCTTTTATGTTTGTTATAATTTATAGGAAAAAAATGTGAGCCACTGAGCTTGAATGAAAAGGAAAAATACGTCTCAGTGTAGCCTACAGCTCAAGATAGATATTTCAAGTCAAACAGGCAGTAATTTATGAGGGATAGGGTGTCACTCTTCGTCTGTTGCTCTTGGCAACTTTGGATTTCTGAGAAACACGCAATGTGAGACTGACTCCCTTCACGGCAGTCCTCCTCTTTCCAGGATAGACGGTGGACTATTTTTGTTAGCTTGTTTGCCTGCAAACCCAGGTATTTTCAGCTGAAGAAGTGAGGTGGTCCCTGCACTTCACTTTCCTCCGGATGGCAGCCGGAGGCTCCTCAGTTCAACGCCACGGACCACACAGGTCATTTAATGTAACTTTATGAAATCACAGCAGTGGGACTTCAGGATTTTTCACAGATTTGTGTGACAAACTTTACTGTATTGATTTGTTTGTCTGCTTAATAGGGATCGTCCAACATTTAGTGGTTAGAAGAAAAAAAGAAAAAAAAACAGATATTAAAGTAAACTAAACCGCAGATACGATTGAGGTGATAGCAGAGGATGGCAAAAACTTTAATGTGGAGATATCAATCTTCTCAATACACTTATCCTGTGCAGAGTCACGAGGGAGCTGGAACCCATCCCAGCTGGCATAGGGCCAGAGGCAGGGCACATGATAGACAAGTCGCCGATTTGTCACACTCACTCATACCTAAGGCAATTTGTAGAGCCACCAATTCACTGTGGGGGGAAACCAGAGAACCTGAAGGGACCCACGCAAACACGGAGGGAACAATCAAACTCCACACAGGAAGGCCCAAGGTCCCCTGGTGGATTTGAAACCAAGTAAGACATGTCTAGACATATAGTGAATTGAAAATACATCCATCCATTTCCACAAAACACTAATTGTGTTCAGGGTCACGAGGGTTCTGGAGCCTATCCAAGCTGACACTGGATAATAGGTAGGGTACACCGTGGACAAACCGCCAGTTCATCACAGGACCCACACATAATAGACAAACAACCATTCACACTCACATTCACACTAAAAAAGTGGGTCCGACAGCAAGGGTATATCTCTGAAAATCCTCCTATCCCAACATTGTACAAGCAATCCCCCCTGATTGAACTCATTAAATTAAAATTGACACATTGATGATCTCAAACAGTCAATATTGAGTCAACTCAACTATTTCTATGAAGTCAACAATATGCTCTAGGATAAGATCTAGGATAAGAACTGTTAATCTTCAATAATGAAGATTAACAGTTAACCATTGTTTCTGAGCTCAGTAATATAACAAGACAGATTACCTTGTGTTTATTCATATGAGCTCAATTTAACCACAACTGGATTTATGGTTGGGAAGTTACAGTAGAGAAGCTGTTTTTTGCATACACAAAATATTATACTATTATATTATACTATTATAGTGAAATTATATATATATATATATATAATATATATATATATATATGTATATAGGAGCTACACTTAAGATAAATCTCAATTATGGGATCATGTGAGCTAATCTGGACATAATCGTAAATATGGTATGGGAATTAATGGTCAATTAGGTGAAATAGGAACAATTACAGTCAAATATAACACATAGGAGTTAAATCTTCTTGAGGCGGTTCATATGAGGTAAATTTGGACTAAATAAGAGCAACAGTTAGAAAGTTATACTCGAAAATCAGTTTTTTGTAAAAATCTCTCCCAAGTAGGTAAAATAGGAACAGTTGGAATAAAATATGTTCATAAAAAATGGCCCAGATTAAACAGACATCATGGAAAAGCACTAGGTTACGTTGATATTTGGTATTTCTTCACATCACAGCCGGCATAAGGGCACCAGGCGAATTTAATCTATCTCTTACCTATCAATGATGGTTGATTGGATTTCAAGTTATACAACTCACGCAGTTCTGCAGTCCCTGCACAAAACAAACACACAAAATAACATACAGTAAATAACAGATAGATTACATAGTCAATGACAGGGACACAGATTTGAAATGATTAAATACAAATTGAATCCAAACAGAGTAGCTATCCGACAGTAGAGGTTATTCCAACCCTGAACTTCTGTTCTTTGTTATGTTATGTTACAGAAAACACTGTTCATGTGACCTCTGTCATGGCTTCATGTGCAGTCACACAACACAACTGCACATGTTGGTATCCAGCATCTTTTTCTTACGTTTGGACAGACTTTTTACACCCACATGTACAGAATCACATGAATGACATGATTTATGATTTTTTGATGACATTCATAACATTTATTTTGTGTTTGTGGAATATAAGTTATGTACATTTGCAGTTAACTTTTGTAATTTTCAAATTATGTTAAATTGATACAACTTAACTTTTCTTTTGTTTTCTTTTGTTTGTGGTCCCTGCTTCCGCTGCAGACTCATCGGGGCAGAAGTTTGGACCCAGGAAGAAGCAGTCTTTTATAACTTTTATACATACATTATACAGGAAGTACCAATCAGACTGAACCATGGGGGTTTGATTTTTTTGTCTAGTTTAGTTATTTTGTGCATTTTGTTTGGTTTGCATTTGTTATTTAGACACATATATAATTGAATGGTGTAATGATTGTGTTAATTATCAAACAGATAATGTTCTTTGTCAGATCATTTGTTCCTTGTGTTCATTTGCTATCAATTATTTTAAAATCTGATTTTAGTTCTGTTCATTTGATCCCTATAATTAACTTTATTTTTGTAATTGCTTCTTATTTTTGGTTAAAATAAAAAAAGCCCTTTCATACAAAATCCAGCTTTGACTTCTTGCGCCTACCAGCTCGGTCACTCAGTGACCTATAGCATCAAATAAAAATGTTTTTCCTCAAATTCATATAAACACACTGATTTCCTTTTACACAACATTTTCTTTTATTGCCACCCAATAAAATACTCCAGCTTTATGTGTGTGTGCATGTGTGCATGTGTGTGTGTGTGTGTGTGTGTGTGTGTGTGTGTCTGTGTGTGTGTGTGTGTGTGTGTTTGTGTGTGTGTATGTGAGTGTGAGTCTCTGGTTTTGTGACATTTTATCCCCCTTTTTCAGAACCGCCATTTGAATAAGAGATCATTTTATTTAGGTATTAAAAAGGCCTGATTGTCAATAAATCAAAGCTCCACAAACATTAATACAAAAAACACAGCCACTGGTACAAATGTTATATAACTAGATTTACTCAAATAGCACCAATGAGGTCCAGACAAAGACGGTGACATGGGCAGACTAATAAGTTTTAAATTATTGATTTAAATAAAATACAGCCAGGGAATCAGAAAAAAACCCTCAAAGGCACATCTGCGAACCGACTACATCTGATGAAAGATAATGGATGATAAACAGCATTACATCTCTGACAGAAAACAGAGCAATACAACACAGGCCAAGAAATAACTTTCAGAAGAATGGCAGATCCGCTGAGCAAAACGTAATTAATCAAACTCATCTTTCTGGCATCTGTTCTGCTCTAAAGACAAGACGCTTGTTTGTTGTCAGGCTGAACTAACCGTGGTTATTAACTTATGGCAACACAGAGAATGCTCGAAGATGATAAGAAATGTTGATAACATTTGAAAAGGGTGCCACTGACTGACTTGGCTCAATGACTCACAATTTACTCTTTGTTTTTGCCATGTGTTCTCAAACAAAACAATCTCTTTCTGTTTGACCTGACCTGAGCTGGAGGAGGCAACATAACCCACACCGTGACATGTGTGTTATGTGCATGTACAAACAGTAGCGCTCAACGAGCGAAGGGAGAGCACCCTGATGCAAGTTTCCAGAAGAAGAGATACTGGAAGGTGGTATATCCTCCAAACAAAACCCCAAATATTCTACAAAACATTCATCAGTCTAAGACATACCCTTGGCTGAAAAGGAAAGTCCTAGAAAAAAGCTGGCAGGTGGTTATAATATTATGACTAATTAACATATATTGTTCTAGATACATTGGATGAAAGTTTAAGATACAATGGAGACGATTAAAAACAATTGGAGTCTGCTTAAAACCCTTTAATGTCTTATTAGAGAAAAAAGAGGATGGAAAATTTATTTTGTTGCATATATTTATTTATTTAGAGACACTCTAAATTCACCATATAATTACAAATTGCTTGGTCATGCATGTTTTTAGAAGGCTATTTGACCCCTAATAGACTTTTTTTGTATCAAGTTACATTATTCTGTTTATTGAGTCTTCACATGCTTCATTATGACAGAATAAAAATCCTACTTATCGATTAGAACTGTCTCAAAAGCCATAGTTAATGACTCCTCCTCGGTGGCCCTTTTTTGACTCATGGTGGCTGAAAGGGCTCGATCCTTAGCCCTTACTCTTACATACTGCCACTGTGTCGTATTATAACAGGTTCAGTCAAGTGGCACACATTTTTCAATAAGTAAATAAGACTCAAATGTGCTAAACCAAACAGTTGATCAGGACATTGAAGGGTTAAAATCATCTTTTCTATGGAAATCTCAAAAATAATGAATAAAATCAAAAGTCCCAACAACTTACCATGGTTAAGTTTGAGCAATGTTTGCATGGTTTTGCAGACATGACAACTACTTCAGACTCTCAGGATAGATCAAAATATCAAAATCACAACTATATGACATTGGTAATATACTAAATGCATGGATGACATTGGGTGAGGCTAGTATGTGTATTTCGTTAGATACCGTTCAGACAAAAAAATCCCTGTGAACAGTCGGACTAACAGACATGTAACTCTTATGCTGTGGGGATATGAATCTAATGGATACGGTATGGGTTAACCTTGAGTTGGACACCTCAGCTCACATACACACCAACAACCCGTTCTTTGACCGAATGAAAGAAATGACTTGAATCTGCACACTCCACGCCTGACCTGAGGTATGAGCGAAGCAGAAAATGACACTGTGGGTATCAGCTTACAGTCTGGCCTTCAGGTATCAAAAGCAGGCGTGTTGTGGCGAGAGTCAGGCAGTGTGCCAGGCAGTTGGTTGTTTCTAAAAAGGATCAGTAAGGCGGATTACTGCCTAAATCCCCTCTTTCAACAAATTCCTACAAACTGTCATTTCTGTGTCTGCTTCACAATGGCCAAAGAAAACATTGACAGGGTGGCTGAAAAAAAGAGGTAGCCTGTCGTAGAAACCCCTGAACATGTATAAAAACACAGATGGGTTTTTTTCTGATGTGCTCCACAATGTTCCAATCATTGGTTGAAACATTTATTCTTGATAACTGTATAGATAAGAGAAAGCTGGGAACATCAACTGTCTCACGAAGATAATTGTTCTTTATCCCCACTTATGTAGTTTTTGCGAATATTCTGGCATCCACCAATGTTTTCTTATTTCTGATTTGTTCTCAGGTATGAACAGAATCTACAAACATGTGAGCACTCTTGTGAACATTTGAGTGATGCCATTTTTCCAAAAATAATCAGCTATTGTGTTTTCTTCAATTATACTGTTGTATAATAAAGGATTTATATTACAATAATATTTTTCCATTTATATCAATTTAATATATATAAAAAAAAAATTTCTTTATATTGTCAAGTTATATGGTATTTCGAAATGAATAAAGTTTATACAGCGGACTTGCTGTTCAAATTCAAGTTGTGGCAGTCGTGTGTGTGTTGCAGACGGACATGTAATCTGATGCCCTTTTATGGGCATTGGCGAGGCATTTACCCATGCTAATTAGGATAATAGGCGCAAGCTTCAATCTTACGTTCGAAATGGGATTGAATAAATTAAGGTCACAGGTGCTAACAATTTGGTGGTTTAAGACGGTGTCATGAATCTAACGTAGGTTTCCTCCTAAGAGTCTTCTTTAGAATAATATTAAGAAAATTCTTACAAAGGGATTGGTGAGTGTGGCCTACTGTTGTGAATTTGATGCATTCTGATGACAAATTGACTTCAGTGTGACTGTTAAGTCATACTAAGCCATTGACGAGTGAATCCAAATGTAAATAAGCCCAAAAGCCAAACAGGAGCACTCAAACATGTCGTTTATATCGCTTGAATTCTCAGCTCATGTAAAGTCAAAGATCAAATATGGAATCAATATCAGTATTGTCTTTTATTTTTGCACTGGAACTCAATGAACGTGACCACTTGAACGTGACCCGGACTTTTTTCTATAATCATATGAAAAATATTGCGACTAGGGTATGCACTGAGGTGACTTTCTGCTGGAACACACCTTCTTGGCTCGACTAAGTGGCAACATCCTGAAACATGGCTACCATCGGTAATGGAAACTAAATCCAGGAGCAAAACAAACTTTTCTATTCTTAAATTAAAGGCATTTGGACTCACCAGCGGTCCTTACAATGTCCTAAAGAACCAGTGGTCCACGTACATTAACATGTGGCCAGGTATAGGGTTACCAGACATTTATATGAGTCACTGGGGAAATTCTCAAAGCAATGGCTGAAGGCACTCAAAGTGCTGCCGGCTTGTTCTTCACGGTGATATTTGTGGCCTAATTAAAGTGATGAGAATATCAACAGTGATTCCTTTGTTATACGTGGACAGCTTTGTAGAAATATTGTTTTATATGAACTTAGACACATTTGCGTGCAGCAGCATTCATGTTTGCAGATTTATCTGTAGGAAAGATGTGTAATGACACACTGTGTATGTGATTCATTACTGTATCCTTCGCCTTTAAGGTAAGTGTATGAGGCTGAGAATGTTGGTGGTGAGTTTGGCAAACAATGAGCTTTACTGAAAAAACATCTTAGAGCGCTGGTTGATCATAGATGTTCCACTGTCCTTCAATTTAGGCTTTCTGTAAAGAGATAGTTTTGATTTCTTGTTGAAACTATCACAATCTATCGTCAATAGAAAAACTGGTATTTTAAACGTGTTTTTTTTCAGTGTGTTTTGTGATCTTCAAGCTGAACAATGATGCTGCCATCCAGTTGGTCCAACCGCGGTGACTACCTACTGTGACATAATGTGTATATCTTCTACATGAGGGGAGGAAATTTGGTGCACATTCACATGCACTCCGATTAGACCTCACTGCATGTGCAGTATTGTGATAAATGTAATATAAATAATAATTTCACCAATGAGCAGTCACTCTTAACATTATAACCTGACTAATATAGTGTTATCCAGATATGCCACCAAAAACCTCTGACGGGTCGAGCCATGGACTTCAGCAGAGGAGTTTGGAGGACAAGTCAACACCTTGATCTTGTTGATGTGTTCCCAGATTCATTCCTGAGCCATTTATGCAGTGAGGTGTGGCACATTATCCATCTAAAGGAGGCCACAGCCATTAGCGGAGTACCATTCCATTAAAGGCTGCACTTGCTTTGCAACAATGTTTACGTATGTTGGACGTCTGAAAGTAACACCCACAGGAATGGCATGAACCAAGGTTTCCCAGCATTTCACTGATCCAACCTTCCTTAGATCACTGTTCAACAACTGCAAACCGGGAAAAGCTAAAAAAAAAACCTGCAGTCATGGGGATGTTCTGACCAAGCCTTATAGCTGTCAAAGTCTCTCAGATAATTATAAGTGCCAATTTTTAAAGCTTCCAACAAATCAGGGACAAATTATATCCCACCCACTGACACTGGCCATTGGGATAGGATTATAAATGCCATTCTGATTCACCTGTCTGGGGTTGTATGGTTGATTGGAGTATGCCTAAAGTTGTGTTAAGCTTGTAAACAAGGTTTGCAAGCTATGCTGTAAATAAAGATTGTTTATGCAGAGATTCATCGATAAACGGGCTGACAGATGAATATACCTTCCTTTCATAAGCTGGGGAATTAAAATGATAAACTGCTATTTTACATCCCCCTGATATGCATATTTTGGAATGAGCTGATTTGTTGCTGCTATTGTAATGTGATAGTCAATGTGATTCCCGTCACCTGTCAATGGTTTTAATGTTATGGCTGATCAGTGTAAGAGTCCAGCCAGTCTTACATATTTCATGAACACAGAATTATTCTGATTTCAGACCATTCTAAAAACCGACATGCCACCCACCCTTCACCATCTGCTGTGCGATGCAGTAAAACAGTGCTGCTATAGAGCTTTCAGTAAAGCCTAGAAAACCATTAAAAGAAAACACATGATCAAATTCATGTCAGTCTGTACAAAAAGCCAAATGTCTGCACAGACGATTGATTCATACTTATGGGTAATGTGGCAATCACCCAGCAAGCCTGGCCTTTTACCCTTCGTACTCAGACGTTACTGCACTGTGGTACTTCTGTGCACACACACGCACACACAAAAACACACAGAATGTAAAAATACTCTTCAGCCATCTAATGTCATTCCTATCAGGTACAAGTACAGTTTATTAAGTATGTAGAGGAAATAAGGAGAGATGATAGTGCAGCACATCGTGAGTAACATGTAATTCTAAATTTTGAGACTTTGTCTCTATTCAGGTGAAGCCATCCACAGCTCTCTAATTAAGTTTATAAGGGCCTGGCTAGATGCATTTACAAACCATCCAGCTCTTTAACAGGCTAGTGTCTTGCAATGCATGCAAACTGATGATACTGCATTCAAATACAACTGATACGACGAAGATAGGATCTCGGAAATCAAGAGTGTGTAATCCACATTTAGTAACAATCCAAAAAAGAAAGAAAGAAATGTGAAATTTTTTTTAAAGGAGTTTCATGATGAAACTACAAATTCTAGTCTGTTGCTCCCGTATGCTGTCTAGAGCTTTATAGCAAGTTTCATGTCATTTTTTACTTTTCCGACTGATGATTTCATTCTACAGTTGCTCATCGAGTCAAACCTTTAATAGACTGATTAAAAATGGACACTGGAAAAAACCTTCAGAGCGCAAACCTTCAACAAGATACAACAGCGCCTGAAAAATGAATGCAGATTTCTCACTTAATGTGTGAGTCATTGCCAGCCTCTTAATCTAACAATAACTCCAGCAAACTCAATGAGCATCTTCAAATACTCTGTAGCCGGTCAGCTCCTTCCCGTTTCACTGCAGCGTCTCTGTTCAGCCCACGAGCCCTCTGCTGCACCCCAAAAGGAACATCAAATGAGTTAAGAAACTGGTGAAACTGAGCCCTAAGGAGCTGAATGACTTTTAAAGGGTGGAAATTATGATGGCTAGGTTATCGGGTCAGCAGTAGCTGTGATCTACCAAGCTGGCTAAGGAAACCTTCTTACAGGTTTCTGGGCATCCATGGCTCATTGATGGAGGTGTGGAGCAAAAGCTAGTTCTGGTTGTCGGGAAGCCCCATACAGGCCGCTGTTGCACAAACTGCTGATAAAGATATGCTTGTTCTAACAGTAAGACGTTAGAACACACAGTACACAGCTGAGCTGTTTTGATAGCAAAAAGGGAATGAGGGAGGTGGTTAGAATGTTTTTGTCCATAGGTGTATTAATTAAACTCTGCGAAGAATCAAATAAATTAAGAAATAAGAAAAAAATTACGTAAAGTCTGGGATTAAAATTTGTGGGAAACTATTTAATTAATGTGTTACTAAAATTCTTAAATGGAAAGATATTCCTAATTACTACTTATGAGACCATGGTAATATTTACAACAGCATCACAATAAAGGGAAACTATTGAAAACTAATGTCAACTCCAATAAAATCCAGGAAAACGTATTAAACATGGACCCTATCTGACCTCAGTGGAACTTTCGTCACGGAATCCCTTTTGATGTAGTGCCTATTCTGTGTTCAGATGTGTTACAGATGGTAGAGGCTGTGTTTGGAGAGCGAACTTTTTCAAATGTAACTCATATCCTCACAGGTCTAATCCCTACAGTTGCTACGCTGTACACCCGGCCTGCATGTTTGTTTTCAGTCCTGTATAAGATGTTGTTACTGAAACGATCCATATTTATTCTCAAAGCAGCTCCGCAGACCACCCCTGATGGCTACACCTGCCAGAATGCCTTTACTGTGTTTGCAGAAGTTTGACTGACACGCCAACGTCGGTGACCTCAAGATTTGTTTCCCTAGCAAACACCTCTGGTGTAAAGTACAGTACGGGTTAATGAACGGGTGTGAGCTGCGCATGAGTGTGTATGTATGTAAAGATTATGGCGAGGCAAATTTTAGGAGGTGTGTGAGATAGAGAACAGCAGTCTGAAGGATGTGACTCATGCTGGCCGTACAGACCCCTCATCTCTACCTGCAGACTTTAAACAAGGAACACATCTATTAACCTGCCAGGTTACCAAATCCTTTTCACCTCCCTGCTCGAGGACCTTCTTTCACTCCAACAAAATCGCAAGACTGAAATGTGTTGTGTGCAAAATCAACATGTGTAGTTTAACAGGTCAAAGGACGGAAAAGAAGACACTTTGGGCGAGGGGTTATTTTTTTAATCCTTCAATATGTTGCACAACTGTTTGGTTGAGCACATTTTGAGTCACCATTTCACTTTTTGAGCCCGTAATATGACCCAGTGGCAGCAAGTATATACTAAAAAAAGTAAGGGGGCAAGGATGGTGCCCTGTGGGACAGCACAGCTCAAAGAGGATACAGAGGAGGGGGCATTAACCATGGCTATGGAGAAAGTTCTAATGGGGAAGTAGGATTTGTTTCTGGCACATTAAAGCCTGTGAGGACTAACTAAACAGAATTATGTAAGTTGATACAACGTAAAAGTCCAATAAGGGTCAAATAGTTTTTTAAGAACAGGCTTTAACATGGTTGAACTAATCAAATTAAAATGTACTATTTTCCATGATACGAAAAATTATACCATTAAATACTTTTATTAGTAAGATTTTTCTTTACTGTTTAAAAAAAAATGCTTGATCAAACAATTTGAATTTTGGGGTCGTATTTTTTTTTTATTTGGTAAATTATGAGTGTCTAAGTGTGTTTTCTCCAAAGTTGCTTCTTCTCAGTGAGAACATTACAGGGTTTATAGCAAAATAAATAAATGGGTGTCCAGTTAAGTTAAATGAGCTGTGACTCGAAGCCTTTAATTTCAAAGGTCCAGGCTGATGGATGGACTACCTTCAGATGATCAAAACAGTTGAAACCTGAGGCACTCAGGCAATTATCTGACATTGCACCTCTTTTTGTCATCCTTCCTTTTATTACACAAAAACAACAAACACACAGACATTCAATACCGCGGCCAAGCAGACCACCTTTAAATCACATACCATCCCCAAATCTGAGGGATTCTACTCTTGTGTCTCTAATCGTTGGGAAAGGTTTGGTGTGAAAGGTTTTTTCTTGCATCCAGTGTTCTCCTTGAGTTGACAAAGTTCAAAGTGTACTCTCTGACGTGGGCATATTTCATCAGCTGGTGCCATTGTGGAACCGAAAGGATGTGAAAATCTTATTCATTTAGATGAGAACTTCAACAATCTCTCTATAAATATTATAAGTATTGGCTTCTTTTGGTTTTAAAACATACATACTATAGCTGCATAGTAAAACCTAACCATTGTTTCACACCATCATCGAATTTGTGAGGCCCTCTGACTAAATCCTGTAGAACATGTAGACGAACAGAAAGAGAGAGAGAGAGTCCTAAATGTGTTGTATAATAAATCAATAAACAGAACACACCTATTTTAAGTCAAAGTTAAGTATATCCCCAAAAAGAGGGAGATATTATGTAATTATCGTGGTCATCGCCGCAGTATTTGCCGCAGATCCTATGCATTCCCATCTTCTGCCGTTCTGTGGCTGCAGATGTAGCCATGAGACTACCGGAACATTGTCCATGATAAGTTCAAAACATAACAGATAGGAAGTAAGTTATTGTCTACAATAGCGGCGAGCTGAAAGGAACATAACGTCGACTGTTGGGGAATAAGTACCCTATATTCGATTTATATTCAATCATTTCAAATCCACATCTGTGTGTGTGTGTGCATGTGTGTGTGAGTGTGCGTGTATGTGTGTGTGTTGTGTTCAGGGACTGAAAAGCTATGAGAGCTGTAAAATCTGTGAAATCCAATCAACCCTATATTATCCTTAATTTAGGTAAAAGCTAAATGAAACGAGGAAGAACTGGATTGCCCTTGGGAGATGTCTAGTTGTATATTTCTGCCACTAGGGGGAGCTTTATTATAGCTATATGGTCCATAATGTCTTTTTGTCCAAATTTACCTCGTATAAACCGCCTCAAGGAGATATAACATGCAGTTGTCACATTTTACTTATTGTTTATATTTCTCTCATTAGTGGGAGCTTCTTTCGGAAAACAAAAAAATCTCGACCATATGTTGGATTAAGTCCAAACTTGGCTCATATGAATCTACAGACGGAGATGTTGTATATAATCTCACAATGAGAGTTCATATTGTAGTCATTAAGGGGGAGCTTTTTGTGGATAAAACAGTTTCTCGTCCGTAACTTCCCAACCATTTTTACAGATGTGTCTAAATTTAGCTCATATGAACTAATACAAAGAAATCTGTCTTGTTTTAATACTGAGCTCAGAAAATATAGTTAATTGTATTTATCATCCTTATTGAGTTACTATTGAATCTTTTCTTAGAGAATTTATTTATTTATTGTTGTAGGCGCTGTCCATAAATCTGTGATCAGAGCCATATTTAAACACTTACAAAATGAGTTTGCATCTCACGTACATCTGAGCTGAATGTTAGCTATTATATTTGAGAAGAGGTCTTAATGTCTAATATCAAACTTACTTCATTGCCCAACAATGCTAACCATTGGTCATTGAAATGTGGTTGGATGTCTAAGATCTGCATTCTTAGCCCATCCCAATTAGCTCTTGTGTTTAAACATGACTCTCTCTCCATTCATCCCGTTGCCCTCCACCTCCCCATCTCCACCTAGTTTTCACAGATCCATCAGTTTCATCATTCACCAGCCCCAGCAGAGTCATCAGCCACCAACACCCGCATCTAGTCTCTAAGGAGGGGGATATTCCAAGCTGCTGTTCGGGGCAGAGCACCTTTGATCCGAATCTCCTCAAAAAGAGGGCCTGAGCACCAAAGAATTTCTAACAGACTAAATATCACCCATCATCTGTTGTAATATATCATTCATCTTTTCTCAATTCTCAGTCTTTTCTGAAATTAATTTGTCAATATGAAAATTAAATATCTGTATGAACAAAAGTGCTTAGTTTGGAACTAGTGTAGTAATTATTAGTTTCAGATTGGGGCTACGTGATTTTAGGCTTTAAGTCATGTCAATGCCACAAAGCAGCACAACTAACTTGATCAGCACTGAAAAACTGCTGTAAGACGGATGCATGAAAGCCAAGACAAACCTTAACCAAATCGACCATCATCAACTCAGACATCCATAACAGCAACCCGATACAGTTTGTCTGTAACCGGTGGATGTCTGCCTTCTGTGGGGATAATAAGAGGACCTTCAGAACCGGGAAGATGCTCTCCGTTTATTGACTCTGACAACATAAAGGACATGTGCTTCGATGCACAAACATCTGATCCCCTCCAGCTCCTCACTTTCACATGAGGGAGTCAAAAAGGCCTAAAAAAACATGGAAAAGCAACATTAATCATTCTAAACAAACCTGACAGCTAAAAGGACATGTGTTTCAGTGATCAAGCATATGAATCTGTCTTCACTAAATTCATTTGAAAAAGAAAAGGGGACGGTAAGATATTATATTCAGTAAGATGGGCACAGAACAAAACCAAATTTTACTGCAACAACAATCTTACTGACTTAAAATATATTTGTGAATGTAGGAAACCAATAACTTAACAAATTTCCTAACAAAAATATACACCTAACCAGCAGAAAGAAAAGGAAGAAATTGGATGATAACTCAAAGTAAAACCAGGACATACTAGCCTCTCCAGTAAAGATTCAAAAACAGCGAGGCTAAAGGATAAAACAATATAAAGTGGGCGCCAAAAAAGCAGTAATAAGGAGGAGGCTTTGACACGACTTACAAACAAAACAAAGAAGAAGTTGGAGGTCATGGCAGTAAGGAAACACCAAAACAGAACTCAATTTAAAACATTTTGTGTAATTATAACTGGACCATTTAAATGTCACCATATCCATCGAGCTCACAGAGAAAGGAATTGTTATCACCTTACATTTGGCCAGAGATTTGTGCCCAATCCACATCGTAGGTAACGAAGGCTGGAGGGGTGCACAGCACAGAGCCAACCGCAAGCCCTGAAGTCCCTGAACAAAGCCAACATATAACAAAAATGAGCTGATCGGGGCTTACAAAGTTTTATTTTCACTTTGAAATAATATACAATTGGTTTAACAAACGCACGGCGGGGAGGACGGGGGGTACATGAATTCCAATAAGTCAGAATACACACACAATGCCGACAAGCCTTACTTTCCACTTTAAGCCTTCAAAATAACAGCAATTAAAATACATTATCGGAATTGGCCAAAATCTGTATCGGTTGGTCAGATTTTATTAAAATCGGTGAACGGTCATTGGCCAAAAAATTGCAATCGGTGTAGCTCTAGTCATTAGACTGGACAAAAAGTATGGGATCATCTGGTGCAATTATTTTGCAAAGTGTCCAGTACCGTCGAGCACTTTGCTGCGATCACTGACCTATGGTCAAACAGAACAATGGAGGGTAACGATGAGTAATCAGGATTAATTATCACGATCTATATGTTGAGCAAAACGTTGAATATCGTTTCTAAATAAATATTTTGGCAATAATCATGCAGACCTAATGTTTACTATATTTCCTCTACCCATGAACCCGACCTACTGCACTGATTGAATGTAGACACATGCCACACTGTCACAGCCTGCCTTGGGAAAGACCCCAGCACACATTACTGTATCAGACACATAAGCACACTGATCAGCTCAAATAGAGGTAACGTGAAGGGCAGAGTACAGGCAGATCCAGGGGAAACTAATTCATATGGGATGTAAACCAATCTTGAAGGAGAGCCACTTCACCTTGAGGACGCCTTGTGGCAACAAAGAGCGCCCACAGGCCTCAGATTATCCTTAATTTCCTGCAGCAGACGGCCTTGGTCATGGCAAGGCTCAACATGATTTCATTGTTTAATTACATATATTCGCAGTGGGTCAAGAAAAGGTTTGGAATCTGCTCTTGAGATTTGCAAGGGGGAGGAGCCATGCCGACAAAGATGTTAGGAAAACAAACAGAACTTTTTTTTTTTCTAAGACTACAAAAGAATCTTGTGCAAAGAAACCCCATTGCCTAATAAATCATGTGCAATTAGCCATAATAAGAAGATTACAGTACATTTCTGGAAGTTTTTCAGGAAAAAAGGAAAATGAATAGATGCACCGTAGCAAAAAATAACTCATGAACCTACAGCAACATATGTAACTCCTCACACTTCTTGGAGGTACATTAAAGAGTCTGGAAATATCTCAAAAACTCCCCTCAGTCGGGGTATTTGAACACATGCTATTTTAGAGAATCTTATACAGTATCCTTAATTTCATCACCCGAAGGCTGAATTTTGAGTTTATATTTATCTGACAAGCTTCACCTTCCTCTGTTTGTCTGTGCCATCTTAAAATGAAATATAAACTTTGTTCTAAGTAATTGTTTTGCTGTTCAGAAGTGTTTGCCTCTTTGGCCAGTCAGTGAGATGACAAGATGTCAAACATGACAAGTAGCTGAGGCAAGTTCCTGGCAAATAATATATTCCCACTGCCTGAGCCAATTATTTACAAAAGTCACTGACCAAGGAATTCAAATAAATTTCCTTTAGTTTAATTGTGCTTTGCAATCAAAGTTGACTTTTATTGGACAGATTTACCCTAAAACTCCTGACATATGATATGAAGCATTTGGAAGCAGTCAGTCGGTGTTTATCAGAAATGGTTGGTCGTAGTTTAGCTCATATCTTTGAGTACCAATTAGGAGAGTTACTTTTTTTCTTTTCTAATAAAGATTTTGTTATTAAAATGTTGAACAATTACGTTGTCAGTTATTATTACATAAGAGAAAATAAGGTTTTTTTCAAATCAGTCTTATTTGATGGTTCTGAAACCGAGCAAACCTCAAAACACCAAGAACAAACACATCAGATGCTGCTCAATAGGCTTCTGTAAACAGACAAAAACAATCATGGGATCATTTAGCCACTTTTGGTTCTCATGTTAACTGGTTTTACTCAAATGGTTTGTTCACTCCTTATAGAGCAGCTGACAGAAAAAAAAGAAATCTGTCAACTATGCATCCCTTCTTAAGATGAAAGATGGCGATTTATTTTTAGAATAACTCATGGATTCTGGCCTAGAGTCGGATCATGTTTCTCAATGGATGACTACATGCTTCAAATATTATGAAACTAACCCTTTGTCCTGTTGTAATTATCTATGGTATCTTCAGTGTGACTGCTTTGAGAGCGAACTTCCTTTTCCTGTGATCAGGTTTGCGTGTCTCCTATATTGTAATTACAATATATTTTCCTTTAAACTATCAGGGTTTGGTGTCTTCTGTTGTGTCCAGTCTATGGGTATATCCCCCATATATAGCCCCCATTCCCCAGCATAGTAAAAGCCCTGATTTAATTCTTCATAATAAATGTGACTCCTTAATAACCTCAAACAGTCCATATTGACTCAACCTTACTATTTCTATGAAGTCAGCAATATGCTCTAAGATAAGATCCCATAATGACTCAGTAATGAAGATAAATACAGTCTAGTATTTATTCTGAGCTCAGTAATAAAGAAAGACAGATTTCCCTCTGTCAATTGATATGAGTTATATTCATCCACTGTTGGACTTATGATTGGGAAGTTACAAACAAAAAACTGTGTTTTACACAAAAAGTTCCCCCTAATGAGTAAAATATGAACCTGTGTAGTTAAATAATATACTGTATGTACAAGATATATCTCCTTGTGTAGATTCATATGAGTCGATATGGACATCATCAGACAAATGGTTGAGAAGTAATGATAAAAAAACTTTTCGCAAGAAAGTGATTAGTGATTGAATATGAAACAGTAAAAATTTACAAATGTGAGTTAGATCTCCTTGAAGCGGTTCATATGAGGTACATTTGAAGTAAATTGGATCAATGGTTGGATGTAATGTCTGAGAAACAGAATTTTTTGTCCACTTGGTCAGTAAAATATTAACTATTAGAGTAAAATAATGATATACACTTGATAGATCCCGTGGAGTCGATTCATGCACCATATATGGACGATCTTGGACCAACAATTCAGACATTATGGCCCGAAAACTTTTGGAGCTTTATCTGACCCTTGTGGTAGAAACCTGCTAATGTCCTTTCACAAAATCAATCCAGTTCTTCCTCACACTAAGGCAAAAAATGGTCAAAAGGGGGTGTCAAAAATTGAAAATGACTGAACAAGGTTTTTGTGTCATCGCGTTAACACGAAGGAATCTGCGGCGTTGACGACGATCCCATTACCTCTGAGAGATGAGACTTTTCGGGGGATTTAATAATCTTCCACAACAGCATCCGAACAAAACCACTAGC
Organism: Lophius piscatorius; assembly: GCA_009660295.1. Lineage (NCBI taxonomy): Eukaryota > Metazoa > Chordata > Actinopteri > Lophiiformes > Lophiidae > Lophius > Lophius piscatorius. The sequence continues at coordinate 70,434 of VRLP01002134.1, read as the reverse complement.
ATTTGTGTTGCTGGATCATGAGCTGGTCATGTAAAATCTGTAGGTTGACAGACACTAAATCACCGTCATTCACTCCTTATTTCTATTTCACATGTTCTCAGACAACAAAGGACAGCCTCATTGGGCCCACCCTCACCCACCCATTCTCCCTCCAGGCGGCCACAGGCCTCATAAATGTCTCCAGACGCACGGACTCTGTCCACCATCTGACAATGATTAGGACAAAGCCTTGCTGAATACAAGTAGAGCCCGCGCACTCAATTACCGTAGCACACCTTTATATGTAGCTAAACCAAATATGCCACCCACAAGTTTGTAGAATCCTGCACGACCGAAACGCCAATCACCAGTGGAATATCAGAACGGTGTTCAGCAGTACTCGGCGATGTGAAAGAATCAGATGCCATAAACCCCGGACAAATAAATGACACCAATGTTGCCTTTTCATGCATCAGTGTCACATATTTATCGCAGTGAAATGCATGATTTAGAGCTTTATCTATTTTACAGCGTACAGTAGTGACAAATTGCAAATTGCGACAAAATAATTAAGTCCAAGTTGACGCACACACGTGTTTTGCTAAGTCTAGTTAATTTAAAGGGATAGTGACTGCATTTCTTTGCCATCAGATAAGCACATAAGCGTATTAGCATTCTGTAGCAACGCACATTTTGCAGACATATTTTTTTCTCTCCCTTCATTCGTTGTCTTTCCATTCTGTCTTTCTTCCCCTTTCAGTGACACACACACACCCACACACACCCACACACACCAGGTCCATTTCTCCTTCCTTCTGTCCCCTCTCCTCCACCCAGACATCTGAGAGTGATTATAGCATAGCCTCAGAAACACAACTCACTTAAATCTCCACTATTAAGAACCCGACTTGGTATCTATGACATAATTTTTTCATGAAAACACTGACACAAGCACAGACATTAACACACAAACTCATACGCCTGGAGATTTACTGGGGCAAAAAAAACGAATGTTGTTAAAGCGCACTCACATACAGCTCAGTCAAGCAACCACATGCATTCTGTCTCTCCTTACACCCTCATGCCCCCATTTTCAGGCAGGACCCTCATCCTGTCTGCTCCCTCCTCTCCCTCCATCTCCAGTCCCCTGGAACAGAACAGTCACGCCTGTGTGCACCGTTGATTAGCTAGAACCTAAACCCAGTGGCAACAGTGGAAAGTTTGGTGTTCTTTTTTGTATTTGCTTTTACCGGGAAAAGGGAGTCTCTGACAACTTGGCTTACCTTATCACCTGCTAATCTAAATCCTAGATTAAGGCAGCTGTCACTGTTACAAGATAACCTTTCTTTAAACCGAAAGCCACTGATAAAGAAGAGGGAAGAATTTAGACGAGGCTTGTTATACTCAAACACCGGAGGACATGTATCTGGGCGTGCACAGCGGTCTGGTCTAGCATCGTAATTGCGGGATGTAGCTCGGCAGACGTGAGCGTGTGCAAGCAAGGCAAGGGTGTGTGCGTGTGTGTGTGTGTGTGTGTGTGTGTTGGTGCATGAGGTTATGGTTATTTGTAATGTGTAATTCCTTAATCCCACAACATGTGCTTAAAACGTGCAACAAATGCTTCTGAGGAGAATTAGCACACACACACACACACACATAGAGGAAAACAGATTGCGGTTCCATTATTACTACTAATCCGTGTTCATTGCTGCTATATGTCAAGCTGGAACTTTCAAAAGTTTGTGTGAGTGTGTGAGTAAAAGAAGATCCATACAAATCATGACAGATTTTACTTTGAAAACATTTTTAAGAAGGCAGACATAGTCAAACCCGCTCTGTGTGCAAAACTCCTGATCTCTGCTGCTGATATGACAATGCTAGTTGGCAGCTTCACCAGGATCAACAGTTGAAGCTTTTGTTCTGCCTATTCACATCATGACAGCAATATATCTTTTTTTTAAATTATTTCTAATGTTTTTAAATGTTTAACTCATCAACGCCTGCTTAACTGTTTGGTTTTAGCACATTTTGAGTCACTATTTCTTATTGTAAAATGTGACTGAACCTGTTTATTATGTGACCCAATGGCAGCGTCTATAAATAGTTAGGGGTGTGGGGACACCCCTCATGAAAGGGGACACCAAAGAGGAGGTATTTACATGACTATTGAGAAAGACCTGTTCTATAGGAAGCATTTCTTTGCCGTATTAAAGCATGTGAGGACTCACTAAACAGAATTATGGAACCTGGTTAGACCAAAAGAAAAGTAAGTCTAATAATGGTCAAACAGTTTTTTTAAAAACATGAATTACCAAAAATTTGAGCGGATCTAAATTGAAACTGACAAATTTCCATGAAATACAAAATTTCATCATGAAATAATAAAGAATTTTTTCATTTTATGGTACGAATGAAGTTTATAAGATAAAAAATGCCCCCAAAGAAATACATTATGCAAAGAAACAATTTGTTTTTCTTGGTGTGGGCTAATATCATGAATATACTAGTTGATATAATAATATCTAAAATGAGCTTAAGTTTGACTGAGACACAACTACATAATATAGCTTTAAATACTGAAAACCAGTATGGTCTGGAGACGACCTATGACCCCTATATCTCTCAATGAATGTGAGATGATACTGAGTCCCCTTAAACACATTTCCGTGGAGAACAAACAAAATTAAATTAGAATTGAAGATGAAAATATTGAATATAACAAGAATGTAGCATAGTAAATAAAGTTTGTATAAATTCAGTGTCACTGGAATCAACACAGTTTGGAAATATGGTCGGACGAGATTATACCATTATCTATAAAGACCATAATCCATATATACCATAATCTATATAAAGAATCATGGTTAAAGTATATATTATATTAACATATTATATATATATATATGTAAAGTTAAAGTTAGGTGAAGCTAGAATTTATAGTTTGGGGATATGCTCCGGAGAAAAGATGATGACTGACAGGCAGGTATACCGGCGACTAAACCTCTCTGTCTGTAATGTTGGACATATTTCTACTATTAGAGTATCAACTTGGACTTTTACAAGTGACTGCAACTCATTCCCAATTCTTCAAGAACAACTACGATGCATTATAACAGCTTGTAACGAGCACTAGGTAAATTCTATATGATTACAGTAATGATGACAATATGAACGCTGGCCTGTTGTAGATGCTGGTGCTGCCAAAGATATTCTGGTCAAGTTGGTTCGTCTGGTAGAAACCCACACACCACATGCCACTTAAACCATTTCAAGCCGGAATTGTGCTTTTAACCTCCATGTGAATCCCTTCCTACCATGTCTACCATGTCTTACCATGTCTTACCATGTCTACCATGTCTACCATGTCTACCATGTCTTACCCTGTCTACCATGTCTTACTATGTCTTACCATGTCTACCATGTCTACCATGTCTACCATGTCTTACCCTGTCTACCATGTCTTACTATGTCTTACCATGTCTACGATGTCTACCATGTCTTACCATGTCTTACCATGTCTACCATGTCTTACCATGTCTACCATGTCTACCATGTCTTACCATGTCTACCATGTCTTACCATGTCTACCATGTCTACCATGTCTTACCATGTCTTACCATGTCTTACCATGTCTTACCATGTCTACCATGTCTTACCATGTCTTACCATGTCTACCATGTCTTGCATCGCCTACAACTCCTGAGTAAAGACGTAGCAGCTCGACCACACAGTACAATTTACCCAGGTTGGCGTCCAGTTTAAATACCTTTTCTTTTTTTTCCTCCCTCCAACAGGAAGCTGAGCCGACATGGTTCAAGGGTTTCGACTTGTAAAAACACAGCTTCCAGCATATCACATTAAATATAATACTAATAGGCATGTGGTGTAAATTTGTGTGTGTGCACACACACCTGTTTGGTTGTGAACAGGGGACACGCTGGACCAACATGTGCGGGTTTGTCAGATAATCAGAAAATACAGATTTACACATTTTAAAAGAGAGGAGAAATTAATTCAAGACTCTGATCAGCTTCCTGCATGAGGATATAATGTTGTGGCTAGTTTTCCCACTAACTTTGTGTGTGATGCCGTCCCAATATGCACTTGTGTCTTTGGAGACTCTTCAGGACATCTGGTCTTCTAGAACTCAAAATTTCTCTAAATGACTCCGAATTTCCTTTTCATTTTGGATGCAACTGTCCTGCCGCTCTGGCAGACCTGATTTGGTGTTCTTTTTTTAAATCAGATAATTCAATCTGCAAACAGCAGCCGTCCTCCTCGTCGTTAGTGTCTGAAGAAACTATGCATGAGACGAGATTAAAAGTAAAACTGTTCATCCACCAGTAGATGTCAGTGACCAGCAGATATCAGGGTTCAATCATCAGCAAACTCCATTAGCGCCATAAGGTTTGTGGTTTCGAAGAGGACACAACAAAAAGGCCCCCAAAGGCCTGCTTCATATTATAATTGCCACGTGAGATGGATGTGAATAAATCCACCGGATGTCTCAAGTGAAGAAACAGGCCCCCTTGAGATTTGATTCCACATGCATCAGATTCAGTGTCTAAGGGGCAAAATTTGATTTGGTATCAATCTGATTTAATTACTGCGGTATAACGACTTTGACGAGGCCTTCATGAATGTAGGTCTCATGGGAAGGTGGTGTCTGCACAGGGAATGTGAACGTAATTTCTGCCAGGAGGGTCAATGATGTGACACAAATTGGTACATCTGCAGCAGCAGATGGAGAGTTTTTGGAAAGGGAGAAACAGGCAGAGAAGGCAGACAGACAAATAACAAATGGCTTCTGAGTTTGATTATACACATTTAGCCCATCATCTGCCAAATGACTCATCTGCACAAATCAAAGAAAGCCGTTAATCATTGCAGGCCAAAAGGACGCCTGTAGAGTACAATGAGACGGGACAGTAGGCGGCTGTGTCGGGGAAAGAGAGGGAGTGTGACAGAGGGAAACAGACCACAGAAGACAAAGAAGCAACCTGATGCTACAGAGAAGTGCGATACCTTCAACTCCTTCAACAGTTTCTGTTTCCACTCCCCAACATTCTTTCCTGCCTGCCTGACCGACTGTCCGCAAGTCACTTATATTTTGGTGTGTTTCCTTCATTTACCTCTTCACAATGGATGCCTGGGTACAAAGATTTACGCATAACAAAAGCTCTACAAGTATGCAAACTGATCAGGCATAACATTATAAACACTAACGGATTAAATCAGAATAATATTGATTATCATGTTACAATGATAATGAAATGTGGTAATGGAATGTTGGAAGCAGGGAAAACGGGCGAGCAGAAGAATCTGAGCAGCTTTGACAAGGACAAGGTGACTGGATCAGAGTGTCTTTGAAACAGCAGGTCTTGTTGGATTTTCTCGCTCTGCACTGATAAGTCTGTGCCAAAGTGGTCTAGGAAGAGTTTCACAAGTAATTTGTGAAACGATAAATCCCCACCCTTCCTTTCCACCATGCATAATGGCTGATATCCCATTCACTTCTGTTACTACCTGCGCTCAATGCCCACCTCCATGAATCCTATGCATTTGTACAGAAGGGAGGAGTGGGGTAAATGCAGACCAGCCTAGCGTTGAACATGCTAAGTAAACGGGGCTGGACTGACCTCCTCATCTCAGTCTTAGAAAATAAGAGAAAAACATTTCTTTGGACATAACTTAACATTTAATTTGAGGAGTTCCATCATGGGGGTATTGCTTGTACAAGTCTGGATATTAGGGTTTTTTGGGGAATACACACATGCTGTCGGGGACCACAGCATGTGCCAAGTTCATATTTGTTGTTGCTATTTTTAAAGCATCAATCTAAATCTTTTATCTATATGTTATATTAAAGTTAAATGTTGGACCTAAATGTTTAGAAAACTTGCCAATTTTTAATGACGTCAGCAGCAGTACCAAAATAAAAGCTCGACGAAGAAAACCCCTTCATTCTGCAGTAAAGGCATCCCCTTTAGCACTAAGAAGCTTTTAAAGTAATAGAACTTTATTGGACGGTTCAACAACCAACCAAGGATGGTGAAAATTACCCGTTTAAGTTATGTGCTTATTGGATCTTAGTCGAGATGTTTACTCGTGGAGGTTTCTCAAAAATGACGTACAAAAACTGTTTAGTTACGAAACCCCGCCCCCTAGTCTCTGACATCACTGCTTCTTACTTTTAACCCAGGAGCTTTTGGTTTCTCTTAAGTACACATTTCTAGGAATAAGGGCTATTCCAAGTTAGGTACTCGCCCAAAACCAGGTCAGAAACCACAAAAGGGGACGCGTTTACTGTGTATAAAAGTTTTCTTCATTGAACTTTTATTTTGGTACTTACGCTGACGTCACTGTAAATTAGCATATTTTCTAAAACATTTTGAGGTACCGTATTTAGATTTAGATTCAACATTTAGAGCTAAATGGGAAAAAATTTTGTTAAAATCAACATGTTCAACTTTTACAAACGGTTTCCCTTAAAAGCAATCAGTAGATCCTGCGGTAATCAAACGAAAGTTTTTTTTAAGCCCTGGTTGGAATGGCACCTCAAATGATGCACCATGAAAATTGAGGCTCTCCGGTTCGAGGGGCAAGAGGGATGAAATTGCCCCAAAGGATATCCAGATGGTTATTTTTTTTTACCCTTTCAGTCCCCCACTCATCACTCTTTTTCCATTTTTTTTTTCTTTGAGTGAACTACAGACCGGTGATTACTTCAGTTAGGAATGAGCCAAGTCAAACACACGTAGACTAGACCTCTACCAAATAAAGAACCACCGCAAAGTTCAAAGACAACTAACTGCTAAGAGCTCAACCGGAGGTTTATGTCTGGGATCAGCCCTGCTCCTATTAAAACACTATATTTTTATTTAGCCAATAAAAATGTACAGTGTAACATATAAATTAATATTTAAAGGCAGTTGGAGGTAAGAGGAAATGACAACAAGAATTACTTAAGTACTTTTCTCATAGATTACTAATGAAGAGCTCAGCCGTGTCTCCAAAAGGGAGGAGTGGCTGATCTTTACATCCTGCGTGAATCAGGGAGCATTGAATTAAAAATGGCTGAATCTTGAGATTAGACATTTGTCTTTAGTCGGTTTTAACACCTGCACTGTGGGACACAGGCCACAACTGATTCACTGGGTTATTAGTGAGGCTGACGAATCATAAATTAAACAGATTCCATCCCATCAGCCGTCGCTATTCCGTCCAGTCTCACAGCCAGCACCTTTGGCTAATATGGTCTTAGTAATGCTCTGATTACTATGATCTCCCTGGAGCAGTCATAGAGACGGAACATTAAGCATTGTTTCTCCAGGCGTCCATGCCAACTTACACATCATTCAAAGGGAAAGAAGGGGAACACCAGAAGAGGAGTGGCCGACCTTTGTGAATTATAGAGCACAGGGACGGAATGACTCCATCATGAGATCAGGAGAGGTTGTGAGTTTAGGTCCACCCTGAGGGGGAGGAAGGGAGTCATAGAGTCAAACAATCGGATGATCAAACTGTGCAGCTGACGCGTCTGGTTCTGGAAGGTAAGACCGACAAACAAATTAATGAATGTAATGATAATGATATTCCACACGGACACCACCTTCTGATTTCTGCTCTCTTTCTTCTTCCCACTCACTGCTAGTCAGGTCATGCAGCGGTAGGTTTTTACTGCCATGTGGTCGTATGCCTCAAGTCAAGTTACACCTCCGTGTCTGTCCAGAATCAGATAATGGAGTAAAGCCTTTCAATGAAAGGTAATAAATGAAGTTCCTGGTGAAAGGTACATAAAACATGTAGTTCAGGGAATCATTTCCGGTGAAAAATATGCTGTTTTGACTTTGTACAGTGGAGAGAGAGAGATTTGTCACATGGAGCTACAGCTTCCCCCTGAAACTCAGTATCAGCAAATCTGATGAAACTGGAGATCGGTGTGTAATTATAGAAAAGAAAATTGATTCCCTCTCCCATCTTATGTTGACTTCTGGCGGAAGTCAAAGGCATCTTCAACAACAGCACAGAAGATCTATACAGTCATCACAGTCTCAAGGTGGGCACCAAAGATTACCATCATCAACCCAGTATCTCACCAAAAAGTTAAGATTATTCTCAATCTCCCTTTATGTTCCGGAGATGAAGAGTGACCGCTTCCTTTTCAGAAATTCTTACGTGTCAAACAGATGTTAACTTCTCCATATATGCTGCATGTCTAGAATCCCATCTCTCAACTGCAACGCTGTTGTTACTTTCTGTCATTCAATTAATAAGTGCTTCCCACCAGGTGTTTCTATCCTTTACTTGTTTATGCTACAGAGACCCACCAAATCCCCCATGAGCAAACACTTGGTGACAGGGGCAAGAAAAACACTGCCTTTTAACTGGCAGAAACATTGAGCAGATCCAGACTCAAAGGGACAGCCTTCTGCCTTGACCCTTTGGTTTGAGAGAGGGAGAGAGAGAGAGAGAGAGAGAGAGAGAGAAGGAGAGAGAGAGAAGGAGAGAGAGAGTGAGAGAGAGAGAGAAGGAGAGAGAGAAGGAGAGAGAGAGTGAGAGAGAGAGAAGGAGAGAGAGAGTGAGAGAGAGAATAATCACAAACAGTCCATATTGATTCAACCCAGTTATTTATTTTGGACTTCGGTGTTGGGGAGCGTGGATAAAAAAAACCTGTGTTTTTTGCACACAATGAAGGCTAATGATTAAAATGTGCACTATTAAAGTAAATTAAGATAGATTTCTTCACGTTGATTCATATACACCAAATTTGGACAAAATCAGACAAACACTTGTGAAATTATGTTCTGAAAAGAGATTAAAGCTCCCCCTAGTGGCTTGAATATGAAATGGACCTTTCCCAAAATCAACCCAGTCATTCCTCACTCTGAGGTCTACAGGGATTTAAAATTTGAAAATCATGTGAAAAAACAACATGCCCTCCCACCACCCCCTCTTCACCTTGCCCTCGCAAATCCATCACTGTCGCTATTCATTCAGTCTAAGCCGAGTCATCAGCCACCACCACCGGTATGCATGCTCCAAAGGAGGGATATGCTTTACTGCTAATCAGGGCAGATAGTTTACAATCACAATCTCTCTCTCTCTCTCTCTCTCTCTCCAAAGAGTCTTAGCGCCAAAGACTCCGATGGATTAATAATCACATATCATCTGTTGCATCCTCTTTTCTCATCAACCTTACCTTCCAACCATAACAACAACAACAGCAGCCTCCTTTGGTTCATCGCTCTCTGACACACATAAACAAACACACAAACCTCACAATAGACCTTAATGTGCCTCTATCAGCACCAGCTTCATCGGATTTCCTGTCGGATCATATCTTGTCTCTGCAGCTCATACATACAAGAGTAGGTCTATTTTTTAACAAGAAGTCACCTTTAAGTGACACACCGTATTTTATTTTCTTGTTTTATTCTGTTCTCTTTTCTTCCTTTTGTTTTTAGCATCGAGTACATTTTGAAATTCAAAATCTGTTCTTCTGAAAACACGAAGGACAACTTCGGAGTAGCTTGTAATATCATTTTCTTTGTACATTAATTGAGGTTTTATTGTTAGAAAGTAAATAATTAGATGAAGACACGGTACAGTACGAGCTCGTGTGTGAAGCGCAGTTAAATATGATCTCGAACTTTGCAAATGTGTAAGCGCATACTTCTTTGAACATATCAAAGGCTGCTCCAGCAATAGATCACGATTTCCATCTAAAAAGCAAAGAAAATGTTTAAGTCATCCCAGCTTCGGAGGACAACAAAGGAAGACCCGATGGGAACCATGTGTGTAAAGACAGATCCTTCTCAGACACATGCGGGCAGACTTTTAATTCTGCTCATTCACATTTTATTAACATTAAGAGGGAAGCATGTATTTGCTGATGTTTCTTGATCCTCGGAGAGAGCTGCGCCTTATGTCAAGATTAATTGCACAAATGCAGTTTACTTCACAGCACTGAGAGATTAGAAGAAAGGTACGATCTGAAGGAGAGGATGAGTGAAGAAAATAACATTTCATCTGTTCACATGAATCCTTGGTAAATCTGAACAAATCCAACAAAGACGTCTGCGGGTTTTCATCTAAGAGTAAGAAAGCCTTTGTGGCAAACATTGATGTTAGACTCAAGTGCGGTTTAAAGCCTTTGTTATGAAAACAGTTCATGAAAACGGTTCTGTACTGTATACTTTCAGGGATGCAAACCCATTAGTTTTGTGTTCAGAAAAGGTAAATAAAGTAGGCTATTTCTAATGATATCAATAATTACATCAGATCAGTGGCAGGCTTGGGCCTTCAGCAATTGAGCTTCCTTCAAGTAACTTTGCAGTGTCACTACGACTACAGGCTGTTGTCAGATTTATCTCGTGGAATAGTGGTTGAAACGAAGCTCAACGCCAGTGAGGGATACGCACTAATTACAAAGACACATGAAGGAGTGATTGACATGGTCGTACAGGACACCGCTGCCTTTCAGTTCCATTAGAAGATCGTTTTCCACTGACACGGAGGTCAGTGGTGATCTTCATTGTATTTCTCCCGTAGGTTTTACCTATCAACCTACCAAGTACCATAATACCTAACTGGCAACCTACCTACCATCCTGTCAAATTACCAACCTACCTATCGACCTACTGACTTAACTATTATCCTTTCCACCTACCGACCTACCTATCAACCGAATTACTTACCGAACTACCTGCCGGACTACCTACCGGCTTAACTACTGTCCATAGACCTAGCGATGACCTAACAACCTACCTATCTGCCTAGCTGTCTGTCTGACTGTCTGTCTGTCTGACAATCCATCCATCCATCCATCGGCTATATCTGCAGCTCCTATCTTCGTCTTCTTTTTCTCTGCACTGGCATCATTGCAGGTCCTGCTGTAGTGCCATCTAAATAACAGATACTAGATAACAGATACTAGATAACAGATACTAGAAAACAGATTCTAGATAACAGATACTAGATAACAGATACTAGAAAACAGATACTAGATAACAGATACTAGAAAACAGATTCTAGATAACAGATACTAGATAACAGACACTAAAAAACAGATACTAGATAACAGATACTAGAAAACAGATTCTAGATAACACATACTAGATAACAGATACTAGAAAACAGATTCTAGATAACAGATACTAGATAACAGATATTAGAAAACAGATTCTAGATAACAGATACTAGATAACACATACTAGATAACAGATGAGCAACGCTGGTGTTTCTCTTCTTGGATAAGACATGGTAGATGTTTGAATGATGTATTTCAGTCCTCAAGTATTTGTCTTTTAATGTCCCTTTTTAAAAGTACTTTTATATTGTTAAGATATATATTTTTTTACATTTTTATTGATGCAGGACCAAATTCCAGATACCGTTTTCATGAATCTCAATGGTTTCTGACTGAAACATGTCACAGAAGTATACAAATTAAATACTATGAGGTTTTTGCTACACAACTACCAATATCTCCTGTGATGACGAGCAAACAGGTAGAAGGACAAGTGTAAGTAGCGCTTGAAACTATCGGAAAGACTGCCCTAATGGAAACATTGCACAATTATAAATGTCTTTCAAGATTAACATAATTAGAGTGAGTCAACTATTGGGATGCTGTTCGGGCGCTGCATAGAGGACAGTGTAGAAGATAAAGGAAACACTGAACAACCAATCCATAACAAATCTATCCTCGTTATCAGGATAAATACAATTATTGTTTTCTTATAATTGTTACCACCGCCAGAGAGATAACGTTTTCACCAATGTTGGTGGGGTCGTCTGTTTATGTCTGTTTGCGCGATGATGTGATGGATTTGGATGAGACCTTGTTGGAGCGATGACTCGCAGTCACATGACTGGGAATCCTGGACAGAATCCGAACAAGAGGAAAAATCTGTGAATTTCTATCACTAATTTTTCTGCATTTTTATCTATGACACATTAAAAAAGAATTGACAGATATTCATGGAACCTGGTGAGGTTGTAGGATATGGACAAAAATGGAGGTGAAGAGTTGAATCTATGCTGTTTTCTTTACATTATCAACCCTGAGGTGGTAATTTGGGTTGTTTAATATTGTGTTTATTTGACCCTATTTCCAATTCTATCGTTTCCATGTTTTCTTTACTTTACGCCTTAGTTTGGACTTTATTTCTTTTAGTCATAAACTATGAAAATCATCACATATTGCCTGGAAGCATATATTGCTATTGAGTTGCACCCTTAATTCTAAAGTACTTTCTGCCTAAAAACTTAAGTTTAGTATTTAAGAAATATACAGAAGCCATGTTGCTAAAAGAAATCGAGCAGTTTGATCAAAGTCCTCTGGCAGTGTCATGCACTGAAGCAGCTGCAGCAGCAGAATGTTTTTATTTCAGATTAGGTTTGAACTGGGGTTAAAAAAAAAAGGCCTAAATCTACACCTTGCGTGTTTTTCTACTTTTAGAGTTGGATCTCTTTAACAAACGGTTCGGGGTAGAGTTGCAGAAGTATCTCCCCTTTTTAAAGTCAAACCTTTCACACATGTCATCAAGGTAAGGGTCTTTTTTTCTCCATTCCTTCAAACAAACAGAGTCAGGGTTTGCTGATAAATGTAAAGAAATTTCAGTTCCATAGGGTTAGGGTGTAACCTGGAGTTGGTTTTGACCAACCGTTAAGATTTTCTATGGGTAAAAGTTTGTATGAATGCTGGAGGCCTTTGAAAACTTTTCAGAGACATTTCAGACCTCAGGTAAAGACAAACAACAGACTATTCTATAAATCACACTGACACACTAATTAAGGAAGACAGTTAGATCTAAAGGAAGAAGGCCTCAGGCTCACCACCCTTATCTCTTTTTGCTTGTTATCCCCGCCATCTCAAAGTTGAGGAAATTGAATGTTTGAGGAGCACAAACTCTCGATAAGCTCTCCTCATGTTCACGTGAACCGTGTTTTGACTCTTTTTATCTTTGCTCTGATATCTTATTTAGACATTTTTAGCTGAAGTGAAATTCAGCAGGGGCTGTAATCTGACCGAAATGCTTAAGGCATCTATATTTTTCTGTGTAAGAGTCCCCTCCTATAAGAGATGGTGGGTGAAGCGGAAAGACGCGAGAGGCAGCGGGGAATGGCTATTTTGAACAAATAACTTTTGGTACTTATTCTCCCTGACAGCTACACATTACAAATACATTGGATAAGACTGAGCTGTCCATGATATGTTCGTTGTTTCTACAATCTGTCAAATTTGAAAATAACAAAAAACAAACTACATCTGACGTAGACTGGTTATTGCTCCATGGGGTCCTTGTGCACGTCAATATTCACCTGGATTATAATCTTTGTCATCCTTTTGCACATTCTTTCGCTCATTCTTTCGCTCATTCTTTCGCTCTTTTTGCTCCACACATCTTTTCTTCAAACTGTAAGAAATTGAGTCGCCTGATTTGCTATTCTTGGCACGCAGATTAAACGCAGACAAAGTGATCTAAATTATCCATCAGTTAGTATCCGGCACCTTGTCCGACATCGTGGGATTAGTGAAGCTGTTACGTGTCTAAACTGCTCTCTCTTGCTTGGACACGCACTGGAGATACAAAAACAAGGGAAGAGTTTCATTTGTTTACAACCGCTGTGTGAAACTCAATTACACAGGCAATTGGAAATGTTGCTTGGATTTCCGTGACATGTTCCTTGCCAAATATGATTGTTGTTTCCAGCAACTAGGTTCACATACTATATCCTCAAACAAGAAAGATGCACACACACACACACACACACACACACACACACACATCTGGAGCTCTACTTCTTTCATTAATATTCGCTGACTGTTTTCCTGTAGGTCCCTGGTGTTACTGCCCAGGAGCCCCTGCATGAGGTGAGGTAAGATTTGGAGCCATAGCTTCATGCCATCTGGTTATACATTTACATGCATGCTCATGCGCACACACACGCACACAGACATACTCCTGTCATAACCCACACGGACAAACACCTGGACCTGGTTACTGGACTCCGTTTGGGGAGTTGAAAACTCTGTGCGTGCCTCTGTGTGTATGTGTGTATAAGTAGGGTGTATAGGGAATACTGGACTGTAGGTTATTCAGTGCTGGAGGCTGTCTGCATTTTTCTTTGTCTTTTTGCTTTTCTTTCTCAGCCCCCCTCAAGGAAGGGGCTTATTTTGCAAAGTCTCAGAAATTAGAGGTAGACGTATTGCAATTACAACATGCTGAGCCTCCTTTGTCTCAAATATAAACACAGCAGACGGAGAAGCGTCTCAAATTTGTCATCAAAACTCAATGTTGTGGCGAGTCGTTGGATTAAGACTGTTTAAATGACATCACTTCTCTGGTGAGTTCCAGCGCTCGTTATGATGCTGTCATGCATCATGTGCCATTTCTCCTTTTTTCATGAATATCATAGAAGTGATTGCATCATTGCGTGTGTGAGTTCAAAAGCCTTCTGTAAGTGTTACAAACGTCTGCAGTTATGGTTGCAACTTTGTATTACCATCTTTGGTTAAAAAAAAACAAAAAACACAGAACTTTAACTAGGCGTACGATTTCATCCCCGACAGAAAGGGTATTATAACACCCTGCATTGTACAAATCCTGCTGATTGACTTCCTCAAGTTAAATCAGCAGGATTTAAGGGGGAATCTTTTGGGTTAAAAGATTCCCCCTGGTGAGGAAAACATGAACTATAGGAGTAAAATATGAGATATATATATCAAAGCAATAATACAATAAAGCCTTAAGGCAAACATGGTGCTGGCCGAAATGATTTAGACAGATGACATAAACATGACTGATAAAACATGACTGATAAAATGATGCAGAGCTGAAGAAATCCTCAGATAATATTTACTCAAAAGTGACAAAACCACATGGAAAAATACTCCTTGAACAATATTTGTATATTTATGTTTAAATTTGTTGTGTTAGCGAACACAAACCTAAATACTTAAAGAATAACTACAAAATGCCTGACACACATATGGCATGAACGGTCCAACACTGGAAAAGCAGCATTTGTGCCATGCATAGCTGGAACTTATATCATACGTGAGAAACTGACTGACTCATCCGACTGATTGCCTTGGCTCTCATGTGCCTAAAATGTAAAAATAGAAAAAATAAAAAACCGAGAAACCTGTTGTGACATGCACACCTTCAGTGACCTTGCAAGGCATGTGTGAAGTTTGACGGTTTGTGTGCAGCAGTGCGTAGACTATACATGAGAGAGTCGTATTCCAGATCTGGTGACGCAGAATGATTAAACAGAGAACAATTAATAATACTACAGATTTGTGGCAGTCTGCTGTCACACTTGACATATCTATAACTATAAGTTTATAAGCTAGATGCTGGAGAAAAACACAATTAGAGTAATGTCAGCTGTGTCTCAAAGCACATACAGTACTTCTGTTGGAGTATTACTATAATGATAAAAAAGATATATCTTATTGCCCTTTCCAGAACTTCATCGTTTGACCACGTTTAAAAACAAATGTGAGCTTTTTCGCTTGAGTATAAATTATTGGTTTAATGTTCTCCTGGTTTCATGCTAAATGGAAATGAATTCCATGTTTTTTTGCTGCTCTTTGTTGAAACTGACATGACAAACAGGAGGTTGAAAAGTCTGGACTTAGAACTCAAGGGAGTAACTACATGTTTGCTCCCTGGCGTCATATTCCGTCTGGCCGGGGAAAATCTTGGGATCCCCCAGTCTTGCAAGGTCCTCCCTTTCCACTACACTCCCATGATGCCAACCGTTGGGGGAGAGAAATGTCCGGCATCCTTTGTGCCTAAAAATTTCTCCAGGGCGCCACCCCTTGGAGGTTTTTCAGGCTCGTCCAACTGGAAGGAGGCCCTGGGGTAAACCCAGGACTCGCTGGAGGGACTATATATCATACCTGGCTTGGGAAGGCCTAATGGTTTCCTCGGGTTAAGCTGGAGAGCGTTGCTGGGGAGAGGGACTTCTTGAATGCCCATCTTGTCCCGCTGCCACTATGACCCAACACCGGACATGCGGAGGAAAGTGGCTGGAAGGATGTCAATGGGAACTTTTACACTAAATGCTTACTAACTATGACTGGAAAGGCTAAGGATGGAAAAACACGGTCGGAGACGAATCATTTGTTTATCGCAATTATCACACTAATAGTTAAACCTATGAGATTCCAAATTCTGGAGGTAGGCTTTCATGATCGGCAAACCATAGTATCAAGTCAAAATTATTGTTACAAATTATTATAGTGTCAGTGTTTTCTTGTTACTGGACTGCCTTCAGTTTTGCGCTCTGAATTCTTCTTAGTCTATATGTCTTCTTTTTTTTTTGGTAAATCACTCTCCTCCCGGGGAGGGTGATCACTCCAGCACTGGCCATCCATCAGCCCCACCACCCCCAGCCCCCGTCATGGTTAACACAAAGCAGACAATGGTAGTGGTTAGAAGTTTGACCTGTTGTTTTACAGTTTCAATAACTAAAAGTAATTTCCTTATATATCAATCAAAGGAGCCTCGTCACCTCATCACAGGCATACGACATATTTTTGAGGCTTCAAGTCCACCGTAGATTCTTGAGCAGGGACCGGTCAGCTGAAAGTCAAAATGTATGGCGCTGTGCCACTAAATGTTGCACCCTGCACTTCTCAGTGGTAGATCAGGAGTCTCACTCTGGCCACCCCAGGGTGGCCCCTTCCTGCCTCCGCCACTGCAAAAGTGCATCACATATGTTAACGTACTTCCTTAGCGGACTCTGGGCAAACTAGTCACACACAGATCACTTTCTCAGCGGTGTGCAGCAAACCTCAAGCATGGTGCCATGTTCAATGACTTAAAGGGTCCATGTGCAGCTGTGCACTGTCAACACCGCACCAACACAAAGAACAGCACCAGCTGTCAATCAGGCATGATTAAAAACACACAGGACAACGTAATGCTACGGGGAGAAAATGCTCTTCCTCTGCTAGAAGTAAAGGTCACTCACCGTTTAATATTGATCGGCTAATCGGTTCGATCGATGGAAGGAAAGTTGTTGCGCTCGGTAGCTCCTCCGGATCCAGACAGATGTGAGACTGTTTCCAAAGCAGAGTCAGCCTCTCTCTCCCCCTCTCGCTCTCTCTCCCCTCTCTCTCTTTCTATCCTCTCTCTCCCTCTTTCTTTCTCTTTTCTTCCTCTCTCCATCTTTCCCCTCTAAAGAGACACTGTGGGTATCTATCTATCTATCTATCTATCTATCTATCTGTCTATCTGTCTATCTATCTGTCTGTCTGTCTGTCTGTCTGTCTGTCTATCTATCTATCTATCTATCTATCTATCTATCTATCTATCTGTCTATCTATCTATCTATCTGTCTATCTATCTGTCTGTCTGTCTGTCTGTCTGTCTGTCTATCTATCTATCTATCTATCTATCTATCTATCTATTCATCTATCAATTTATTTATCTATTCATCTATCCATCTGTTTGTATAAAGGGGTTTATCACTGCATCATCTTCATCTATAAAAATAAAAATAACGCTAATAAAAGTCACACAACAGTAGTCAATAACAGTGTATGTCTACAGTGACCATATTCTGACTGTATATTAAACACTTGATAAAAATCTCCTCCCCCTCCCTCCCCCTCACTGAAGTTGTTTGATTTAGCTGCATTGCTCCTGTAACCATAAAGAGATAACCATTTTAGTTTTATCAGACCAATCAAAATTTATTTCAGATGATTTATTTTAGCAGCAAAGTTATAACATATTTATGATTGGCGGCTAATATTTAAAGAGCAGAGTACATAAACCGTATTTGTCTCATTATACTTAATGTCCCAAATCAGTTGACTTAAACTAACCTATTGCACCTTAGTCACTCTCTCTCTCTCTCTCTCTCTCTGTCTCTCTCTCTCACTCACCCACACACACAGAACACACACACACACACACACACACATACAGAGGCAGAGAAACCAGTTGGTCTCACACATGAAAACATCTGCTCCTCTAAAAGTCACTAAGCCGTATGAGGGGTGATTATTGCCACTGAGGAAGGAGAGTATTAGTTGCAGAGAAAGAAAAGTGAAGTGTTGCTCCAAATGGACTCAGCAAGTCACTCTTGTACTTCATGACTGATGAAAAAAATGAACACCTGTCCCTCCATTTACTGTAATAAATCCACTCCTAGCCCGGATGTCAAAGAAAAATCACTGTTTAAGACTGTTATTAATCTAATTGTTTATTTTATAATTTTTATTGCTACGCCATCTTTCTTACCTTTAGGTATAAATGTCTTGTTTTTAAATATTTCTCTGTTTATTTGGCCTTTTGGATTTTTCTCCTGTCGCATGACCAACCGAGTTTCCTGTTTTTACCTTGTCTGTCAGAGTACAGAGTAAAGAGTTTTGTTTAGAGATGTTATAAAGTTTGTTATTATCATTATGTAATAGAGTTAATGTCAGTCGAGTTGAATTAAGACATAAAAACACACAAACCATTGAAATGTCATGCAGTTGCAAAGGAGTAATATCTACCTTTTTGTGATCCAATGAAAAGAAAAATGATTTCATGGTAAAGCTGGAACCAAATATTTTTATATATATATATAATATTTATTTTTTTCATTAGATGTACTTGTAAGTCTTAAAGTGAAAATCCGTAACATTTCCCCAAAAGAAGAAAATAAATGAAACAAGTATAATTAATTAAATTGCCCATTAAGCCATGGCGGCAGGTCTCACGCCTGGATAAACAGCATTTATGTCCACTTACGCTTCGGTTAGAGTATATAAAATAGTTTTATTTCCTTTATAATGCCAGTGACTCTTGTGCTTCCATGTAGGATTTTTTCTTGAATATCCTTCGGAACTCAAGAATACAGAATGTCCTTCAGACTGACAGGTCAGGCGTGGATCCATGATGGCAGCTCAATGTCCAAGCAGAACTGGACCACATAGAATTAGTTTTTTATACAAATCATCAAAGTAATTGATGGATGCCTTGACATTAGCAACGTAAGAAAAAATTTACTTAAGTCGAAAAATTTACCAAAAAATTAAGAATGCTGGGAAACACTGAAGTAATGAATACATTTAATATCAGATTTGCAAATATATGAACACAATAGAGCTTAAATTCACCATTTCATTTCCAGCTTGTACACAGAATACTGGTGGTGTTTCTGGCTCATATCAGATTTCTCACACACACATAGATAGAGTACAGATTTGGCCGAAGAAGACATTAAATTTGTATCGGCTCAGAGAAAGAGCGTTTTTGCTCGGCACCTTTGTGTGTTCTTAATTTGCCATCGTAAATCTACAATTCATAGAGCGCGAAACAAAATCATAGAGTCTACAACCATTATATTGGTTACAAACAGTGAGAAAGCAAAAGGCACGGGTTCGACCCAGTTTATGAGGGACTGTGGGATCTGATCAAAGCGGCCTCACCTCGAGCGTCTCCTCTCTATTAGAACAGGAAATAAGCAAATTCAGCGATTTTAATCATAGAAATGGAATTCAATAATTAATATTGAATAATTCACAAATTAATTCTAATTATCGTTAGAATCATTTGATAGATGCCTTTAAATCATGCCCTCACCAAGAAACAACAAAAATAAAAAAGAATAAATAAAACTAAAGAAAAATCATTTCTTTGCATATTTTATTTCTCTGGGACGTAAATTAATTTAAAATCTGAGACACTAAAAAATTTAGCATAAAATGAGAAATCATTTGGTCGGACCTTTTTGTTGCATTTCATGGAAATAAGTAAGTTTTAACTAGGTTAATGCTATTGTCCCTGACAGCAAGGATACATCCCTGAAAAGTCCCCAATCCCCTGCGTTGTATAAGTAATCCCCCTGTTTGAACTCATCAAATAAAATATCACGGTATAGACAGAAAACCGTGATATTTACTCAAAGAAAAGCTCAGCCTAGTGATTAAAATATGATCTATGAAAGTAAAATATATTGAAGACATATTTCCTCAAGTGTATTCATTTGCACCAAATTTGGATTAGATCGGACCAAAGGTTGAGAAATTTTGGGCCGAAAACTTTTTTAGATAAAACTCCCCGTACAACCGAAAGCAAAAGAAACTTTTTTTTTAGGGTTTGCCACAAAGGATCGTCTCGTTCCCCATATTGATTCGGCATAAGTTTTGATGTTGAATGCCAAACCTGACACAACCCTCTCATTTATCCGGGCTTGTGACCGGCACCAGATGTGGCTGGGTAGGCTGGTAGGACTACGGACTTTGCATATGGACACACTAACTTCCGCTACATTCTTTTGACTGGAATTCTGACCCGCTGGTCTTCTCCACCAAACTCAGAGGTGTATTCCACTTTACAACACTGACCTTTCCAAAAATCAATCCAGTTCTTCCTCACATTAAGGCTTATCTGGGGATTAAATTTCGAAAACGATCCATGAAATCATTTTTGAGTTATTTGTCGATAGGAAGTATCTGTGGCAGTGATGACGAGTCCACAATGTCCCCGACTTTTCGGGGACATAATAAGATTAGCTCAATGTTTTTTAAGGCAACTATTTGTCCCTTATTAGACTTTTTTTTTTGGTTTTATCAAGCAATTCTCTATTTTAGATCTCCACATGCTTTAAAATGCAAAAAAAAAAAATCCTACTCATCAAATAGAACTTTAATAACGGCCCTGGTTAACGCCTCCTCCTCGTTGGCCCCTTTGACCAGTGTTGTCCCCCAGGGCTCCATATCCGGCTCCTTGTTCTTTACCCACACATATACAAGCTGCCACTAGGATATTTTATATTTATACAGGTTAAGTCAGCTGGCACACATTTTTATTATATTAAAAAAATAAAAATAAAATATATGTATTAATAAATAGTGACTTAAAATGTGATCAGCCAGTCAAGTAGGCAGGACATGAAAGGGGCATTTATACAGCACGTCTGCGAAATAGGACATTCAGTCTGATCTCAACCCTGATATTGATCTTTATCTACGATATAAAAATCTAGCCTTATGTCGCCTTATGGCTTTCATTGGTTCCGTTTGCCGTCACAGACATCCGCCGTTACTCATGTCCTCATTCTACCGTTTTCTCCTCTCTCTACCTCTGCTACTTTCTCAGCGTTGTGGACAGATGCATTGAAATCTGGACGTCACACCACGGAGTGATGCAGGAGGTTTAAGAATGGTAAATAGTTATACAACCACAGGAAAGAAAACAAACATTCTATTAAAGATTTAAAAGAACATTGTTTATTAGACAACACCGGTTTAACATTTCCATCCACAGTTTTGAAAGAGTGAATCTAGAAATGTTTTAAATGTCTTTTATGCTGCTATAAACTGTACTCTCCTGTTTTTATTAAAGTTTTTCCTATACGTATGACTTTTATTATAGTGGTGTGAAAAAAATATAAGTGAACTTTGTTGTCGTTTGCTAAAACTAAAGCATACATCTCAAGATGCTAGGGCAGTTCATGGACAGTCGAGAAAAAAATATAATCTGATAGAATAACAGCCCCGTCCACTCCCTGCACCCGGCCCTGAAAAGGAAAAACCTTTACATACATGTTACTAGATAAGACATTTCTCCTTGCAATATACAAAATAAAATACAGCTGTGAGAGGAGAATAGAATCCACATTCTTTCCCTGCAGGGCAAAAAGAGGGAATCAAAGCTGTGAAGCATAAGGAGGAGTGAATCAACCATAAATAAATGAAAATATTACTGTGATTTATGAAACTATATGGCACGAAGACAAACCTATTTCTGCCAAAGCAGGACAATTCAGTCAGTCAAAAATAGCAAGGAGGAATAGATAAATATACATAATATTGACTTCATATTATGTGATAACGTTTTCATTTTGTATTTATATTTTTTCATTCATTTATTTATTGAAGTGAGATTTATTGAAAACTCTGTCCTCATAAAGATGTAAGATGTCTACAAGAGCAGAACTGCTCCTTTATAAAATAAGAATATTAATGATGAAAGATTGTGGCTTAAAACCGGCATTGAGTTTACCAGGTTAGCGTTTCACACAAAAAAATAGAAAACCCCAAACAAACCAAACAATAGAATTCATTTCAAACTTACATAAAATGTTTAAATATATCCAAGTACTTATTGAAGGCAGGAGATATCATCGTTACCACCGACGTCAAGCTCATCTAGAAACTAACGGTACAAAAATCTTTTGATGTAGATTAATATTTCAATGGCGGCCTGTAAATATTTGTGAAACAAAGAGCACAACTATCAAAGAAACTAACATGATCACAAATAAGAATGAATGCCTTCGTAGAAATATCTGTCTGATATCCATCTGTCCCATAACTTTATGAAAAAAAAGTGACAATTTTATGAAAATGAAGACGTGATTTAACGAGAATAAAGTCGTAATTGTACGAGAAAGAAAGTGAGAATTTTATGCAAATAAATTTGTAATTTTTTGAGGAAAAAATCGGCAGAATTTTAAGAGAATAAAGTTGTAATTATACGAAAAAGGAATGATTTTCGGAAAATAAAGTCATAATTTTTAGGAAAAAAAGTGTGATCTCTGCAACCTGGGCTTTTGTCAACAACTGTCAGTGTTGTAGCGCTGTGCCAAACACACACACACACACACACACACACTTGGGGTGGAAGAGTCAATCACGAAGCATTTTGGAGGAATGACAAAAATATACATGCATATTCAAATACAATATCATTTCAACCTATCAGGATAAGGTTGCATTTGCAAATCTTATTTAGTAGTACGCCACATGCAATGCAAATAAAATCCAGATAGAAAAAGTAGTAAAATAAATTATAACTGATCTACTACTTCGTGAAAAGGGTCAAACCTGAAAGTAATGTTTTACTGCAAGGTTTTTTGCTGCTTATAGTAGAAAAAAAGTCTTACACGTTTGACTGGATGCTCGTATCAGTTCTTTTCTTACTTAGGTGGTTGTTTAGTGTTTATCTCATTCTGAACGACAGAACTGCAAAAGCCACCTATATACTTGTATGAGTACTGCCCTAGCTTTAATGATGCAGGAAGAAGCTTTCCACATCAAGAACCAGGAGGGAATAGATGGCCGGGAAACTGTGAGGAAATTCATATCCTCAGTGTGTTAGCATGCTTCTTGCAAAGAGGTTTGTCTTTCTTGGAGTAGAAGGTCTGTCCTTCCAGAGTGGTGCAGCACACCTGAGGAGAAGACACACACATACACATATCAGTGAAGCTGTCCTTAATACTTAAATGCTACTTATTGATGTAAGTCATCATTTTATTATTAGATAATGATAAAATTTAGAGGTTAATGCCAACACAGCATTACACACTAGTAAGAAAATGAAGGGAAGAATTAAATCATATCCCAGATCTGGATGAATGACATATTCTAGTTGAAAATCTTAATTGCCCATGCATGATGGTAAATGTTATTTTGATAATTTATAATTTGTTGAGAACAAAATAATGTAGAACCATCAATGGAAACCAAACCCATGAACCCATTGAGGACTGGATTCAGAATCAGACTCCAAATCAAAGTGGAAACATGAGATCCCAGGCTGATCCGACTTTTGTGAATTTCCTCAAGACAACTCATAATGTATCTCAGTACTGTGTGTGGCATCCAAGTGCCTGTATGAACTCACTACAACGTCTGGGCATGCTCCTGATGATAAGACGGATGGTCATCTGGGAGAACTCCCCTCAGACCGGTATCAGGGCATCAGTCAGCTCCAGGATAGTCTATGGTGGGACGTGGCAGCAGTGGATGCAATGATATATGATGTCCCAGAGGTGCTCAATTGGATTCAGATCTGGGGAACGGGGTTTCCAGTCAATAGTATCAATGGTTTCGTCATCCAGGAACCGCTGACACACTCCAGCCACATGAGGCTGGGCATTGTCCTGGACCAGAAGGAACCCAGAGCCCAATGCACTAGCATACTGTCCGACAATGGGTCGGAGGATCTGATCCTGGTACCTGACAGCCGTGTGGATACCCGTGGCTAGCAACTGGGGGTCTGTGCAGCCCTCCAAGGATATGCCTCCCCACAGCCAAACCGGTCATTCTGGAGGACGTTCTCAAATGCGGGTCCAGACTCTCTCACGTCTGTCACATGTGCTCAGTGTGAACTTACTCTCATATGAGAACAAGGCGCCAATTGCAAATCGGCCAATTCCGGTGATTGGAAAATTCCAATCGGGTTGCATGGTGCCAGGCTGTGAAAACAGGCACCAATTGTGAAGGTCGTGCCCTCATGCTACCCTCTAAGGTCCGTTTCTGACAGTTTGGGCAGAAACATGCACACGACTGGCCTGCTGGAAGTTATTTTATAGGGCTCTGGCTGTGCTCCTCCGGTTTCTCCCAGCACCCAGCACAGTTTCTCCTGCTACTGGGTTGTTGCCCTCCTACGGCCCCCTCCAACTCTTCTTGTGTACTAGCCTGTCTCCTCCACGCTTTGACACGGTGCTGGGTGACACAGCAAACATTCTGGCCATGGCATATGGCCGGAAGGCCGGTGAAATTGATTCACAATCATTATTGCTATCTGAATGAACAGGTAAGAATCCCGGAGCTGTGATTGACTTGGAGTTACACTGTGATGATTATTTGTTCCCTTTATTTGTTTGAGTAGTTTTATAAACATTGAACAAAGAACAAAGCATTTATTGATAATTGTTTTTGTAACATAACATCCAGAAGTCCAAAAACAGTTGAGGAAATGTGCATCATTCAGTGAAGATCACATGTTGGATTTGCTTTTGCAAAACAAGATAATAAGGGAAAAAAACATAAAATCCTGATAGAATACGAGTTGTTGTTAAATGTTAGGGCTAAGGTTAACAGCAAATGATACAGGTGATCTACGCCTGGCTGAATGGAGTTTGTATGTTAGGTCTTCATCTGGAGCAGTCAGAGATAAAACACCTCCACCAACACCATCATCACAAACATTTGAACAATCCCACAAAAAATTGTTTGCAAACTATGTCAAAACCGAATCCTGCTACCTTTATCAGCGATCTGTTACCAGACACTAACTAGTCCTACGCTGTCATCCCTGGCAGCAGTGGCATATCCATGGAAAAGACCCCAATCCCTTGCATTGTCCAAGAAATGCCCCTGATAGAACGGCTCAAACTATATGGAAGTTATGTCGGAAAAATAGTGTTTCTCGGGAAAAAGTTCCCCCTAGTGAGAAAGATTTGAACTATTTGAGGTAAATCTGATATATACACTATAGGTTTCCTTGAGTTGATCACAGTAAGGAAGTTATGACCAAAAACAGGTTGTTTTTTGCTCGCAAGCCCCCCGTAGTGAGTAAAATATGATATAAAAGATGCAATTCATGTACACAAAATTTGTTCTGTAGTTGACGAATGGTTGGGATATTATGGCCCCAAAACCTTTGGAGATCTAGCTCCCTAGTCCTGGAAATGTAAAACATACCTTCCCAAAAACCAATCCAGTTAGTTATGGCGTTAAACCTGACCAGTCTGTGGCAGTGGGGGACGCAAACGCACCGATAACAATTCAATAATTAACTTGACTTTTCAGTGATATAATAACACACTTTTTCATATGAAAATAAAAATGTACTTGATAAAAATTTGACTGTACTGGCACAGAGCTGTTAAAGATGTCTCGAAAAGACAGTTTTCCTAACATATAATATTTATGTATATTGTATGTATCCATATATAGAAGAGATTACGTGATGTGAGGGCTATGTTCTTATTTTCTCAATAGCCATGGTTATTTTCTACACACACACATATATATATATATATTCTTACTGTTCATAGATATACAGTATAAAATCCATTCAATTTGAATCTGAATCTGAATATTTCTCAAATCAGATCATAATTTGTGTTTGTGTTGTGTTGTGGGAGATCTGCTTGTATAATGGCTGACCATTATGAGTTACCCATGCCTGGTAAATGTTATTTTGATGGACTTCTTATTAGTTTCCATAGTTTTGGCACAGTCTCAAAAAAGGCCAATCTTAAAAAGTTGAAATTAATTAATAATCATCATTCAGAATATGTACTCTGCCTTGGCCCAAGATCCATCTCTCAAAAAAAACAAAACACTAAAATCCACAGACAACCTTTTGAGATGTTGTACCGACGGACGAACGAACAAACAAACAAAAACGCAAGATCACAGAACCTCCTCCAGCTCTGGTTGGCTGCATTAATCACGGTTTTGCCTCACTTACAGCACAGACAAAGCAGGTGTCATGCCAGACGTAGCCCAGTGCCTCCAGGAACTTGTCTCCGGCTTCAACAGGGAACTCACAGCCGTGGCAGCCAGTCCCAAACAAACTGTAGAAGTCTAAATCAAAGACAGTGAGTCACACATTTAGATGTCTTTAATGCTATCTCATGGATAAAAAGCTTATTATTAGAATATTTAATCAGTGCAGTATTCAGAGCCATAACCACTCACCTTGCTCACAGTATGGTTCTCCATCCTCCAGGTGGAAGATGTTGTTTCTGATTGGCTGCTGACAGCAAGCACACAGAAAGCAGTAGACATGCCATGTCTGTTTGAGGGCATTTATCCTCTCCTGTGGGCAAATGCAAAAAAAAAAAAAGGGATTAGCTGGATGCGCCATACAATTCAATAGGACAAAAAGTAGATCAAGGGTTTTTTTTAATGGATGCTTCAATCCTGCATCGCGAATTAGGATATTGTTTACTAGACAGTTTCTACCAACAGTCCTGTTTCCAGAACAGAAAAATGAAAAATGATGAATTATATCTGCCCATAATGCACAATTCGTCTCAGAGTCTGTTCTTTTCTCATGACACATTAAAATGGAACATTTTCCTCTTTTATACGGCCACATGACCTGGTGTGAAATATATAAACAGCTTTTTTTCCCACCCTTCCGCTGTGAGAACAAGGGCGGACGGAGAATCAATGGAAAGTTGGTGGGCCGTAGTAAAATGAAGGATTAGGGCAGAGCGAGTGAGAAAACAGGTTAATAAGAAACCGTGAACTGGTTGAAGATGTGTGAGAAATAGAGGGTTGAAAGGGATTGAGGCCAAAGAGGTTAGGTCACGTGAGGGATGAATGTCAGAGCCGATACTGGAGCAGAGATCTCCGCTCCCTGACACTTTGGGTTCATGCACCTGCAGCCTCTGGGCCTCTAAGCTCTAACTCTCCCAAAAGCTGAACATATATGCATTCCTCTCTCTCAGTGGAAACGACACGACAGAAGATTTATAATCCCAGAGCATTCCAATATAGAGTCAAGTTTTTTAAATTTATCCTGCTTATTTTGGGTTGAAGCTGCAACATGGTTGAAATGCCTTAACCCAGAGATTTCCAACCCCTGGGCCGCGGATCGGTTCCGGTCCGTGGGTCATTTGGTACCGGGTGGCACAGAAAGAATAAATAACTTACATTATTTCTGTTTTATATATTATCTGACTCTGAACAATGTTTTATTTTGAAAAATGACCGTTACATCCGCCTATGACTCACTGTTGACGCATGTCAAGACGCTTGTCTCAGTCCCCTGATATGTTCCCGCTAAAATTAAACCAACAAGCTAGCAAAATGTTTTTGGAAAGTTTCTTTGCGGAGGGGAAAAGGTTCAGTGAGGAGACAGAAGAAGAGCATACGACTACCAAGAAAAACAAAAGTGCATTTAACAGACAATACCAGGAGTCCTACTTAAAATATGGATTTATCGGGACAGGTGATTCCGAAGCACCAAGCCCGCTGTGTACAAACCGAAGCAATTACTGAGGGCTACGACATCAACAAATGCGAGTGCACTGAGAGCATCATACTTGGTGGCTAACCGTATTGCTAAGGCTAAGAAGCCATTCACTATTGGTGAAGAATTGATCCTGCCCGCAGCTAAAGACATTTGCCGTGAACTTCTAGGAGAGGCTGCGGTCAAAAAGCTAGCACAGGTGCCTCTTTCGGCTAGCACCGTTACTCGGCATATTGAGGAAATAGCAGAGGACATCGTTACCACAGCCGCAGAACTATTCAAGTCGCTAGATGATTATATATCAGGAAAACCGAAATGGTCCTTTTGTGTCGGCACATGCTCAGACGGAGCTGCTGCCATGACCGGACGGCTGTCTGGTTTAACTGCTCGGATTAAGGAGGTTGCACCTGAATGTGAGTCTACACATTGTGTCATTCACAGGGAAATGCTGGCTAGCCGAAAAATGCCACCGGAACTTAACAGCGTATTGAATGATGTCGTTAAAGTTATTAACCACATCAAAGCAAGCGCCTGTTCGAGCAGCTGTGTGAGGAGATGGACGCGGAGCACAAACACCTTTTCTTATACACAGAAATAAGATGGTTATCCCAGAGTGTCAGAGTGTTTGAATTACGAGAGCCACTGGAGAGATTTCTCTCAGAAAAAAATTCACCGCTGGAAGCACATTTCATTGACGAGGAATGGGTCACGACACTCCCTTACTTGTGCAACATATTCCACCTGCTCAATGAACTCAATCTTTCACTTCAGGGGAAAATGACAACTGTCTTCAAGTTGGCAGATAAAGTAGCTGCATTTAAAGCCAAACTGGATTTGTGGGGACGGTGCGTGAACAGAGGTAGATTTGACACGTTTCCAACATTGGCGGGGATTTTGGAAAAGACTGAGCGCGAGCCTTCATTCTCCCAGCTGGTGCACGATTACCTATCTTCGCTTTTGAAAGGGCAAAAGCAAAGATAGAGCACTACTTCCCAACCACAAAAGACCCACGAACTGCCAAGGAATGCATCCGTGACCCATTTGTCAACAAACCAGGTGAATCCAGCAGGTTATTTAAGAAGAAGATCAACTGCTGGAGATCGCAAATGACGGCGGCCTTCAAAGTATGTTCGAGACAACGACTCTGCCGGTGTTCTGGATTAAAGTCACGGCAGAATACCCTGAGATCGCCACAACAGCACTGAAAACCCTGTCATTTCCTACATCCTATCTGTGTGCAGCTAACCAAAACTGCCAAGACAGCAACCAAAACAAAATTACAGAGTAGACTGGACATAAGCAACACACTACGGATGTCATTGTCTCCTATTAGCCCTAGATGGGACCGTATCCTTGCAGAGAAACAAGCTCAGGGCTCCCACTGATTCAGCGTTATGGTGAGTTGTATTTTTCATGCACTTTATATTTGTTTTTGTGGTGTATCTTATTTTGAAGGCATGGTTTAACGTTACCATAGCGGGCAGAGAGTGTTAGTGGACAGAGAGGATGTTACTCATGTTATGTTGTTGGCGCGATGTTACTAAAAAAGTTTCATACGAGTACACAGTGGATTCACGTTTATCATTATATTTAGAAAATACCACAGTTTTTATAACGTTCGTATTATTTTATTTTGTTGTATTTATCCGCCACACCTTACAGGCCGGTCCCTGAAAATATTGTCTGACAATAAACTGGTCCGTGGCGCTAAAAAAGGTTGGGGACCACTGCCTTAACCCTTTAATGTCCTGCTCAACTGTTTGGTTGAGCACATTTTCAGTCTGTATTTCTTATTGAAAAATGTGGTTACTTGATTGAACCCCTTTATAATATGATGCAGTGGCAGCATGTATATTCTAAAAAGTAAGGGGCCAAGGATGGAGCCCTGAGGGACACCACAGGTCAAAGGGGCCACCAGGGAAGTATTAAGCATTAAGACTTATTTAATAATTAGGAAGGCTTTTGGGGCATTATTAAACCGAGTTATGTGATTTGATATACAGTAACCAAAAAAAGTTGAATAAGGTTCAAATAGTTTCAAAAACATTCTTTACCAAAAGGTTGAGCAAATCTAATCAAAGCTGACTATTTTCCATGAAACATAAGTCAACATAAGTAAATAAATATGTTTTCATATTGATGTTATATGATGCAAAATGATAATACAATAGCACTTTATTTTTATATTACTTTCTCTAAGGTCTTATTTGAAGTTATTACTTGATTTAGACCGTGATCTTATTTCAATACATTTTAAACTTGGCCTATTTTTTTTTGCCCTTTTTTCGGGCGATGGGGAACAGGTGAGGCTTCAAAACTCCCTCCCCTCCAAGGTGGGGATTGACAGAATAGTTTGAGAAACACTGGGTTAAAGTGAACATTTTTCTACATTTTATATCCTCATAGATTTTAGCGCATGGAAAAACTGGATTTAATACATTGATTACAATCCAGAAGAAAAAACGCCATTGCAATAATGAAGAATGGCAAAGAGAATCAGGGACTATTGCTTCTGTGAAGTGCTTCGCTCAAGTAATACTTACAAGTACGAGTCGTAACTTGTCAGGGAGCAGGGTGCCTTAATGACTGTCATAAAAAAACGGCTTTTCTTTAAGTTTAATGTCTTAAGTAAAAAAACTCATTTGGGAACTGCAGTATGGAATCATGTTCATAAAGTTTAGGCAAACCTTTTAGTCGATTAATCCTTCCCCAGCAATCTTGATAATCAAGTTTATGATGTCTTTTTTTTCTGAACAAGCCATTTCAGAAAAGTTAATTTGGTCTCTAGGAAATTGTGATTATTTTCTTTTTCCCCCCACAGCAAGGATATATCTGTGAAAAGTCCCCAACCCCCTGCACTGTACAAGCAACTCCCCTGATTGAACTCCTCAAATTTTAAGTGTAGTTATGTCCAAAAAAACTTGTTTTTTCTAAAAAAAATAAATAAAAATTGGGTGTTCCACCTAGTGAGTAAAATATGAACTTTTAAAGAACATATAATAGATACAAGATACAGGTCCTCACGTTTACTCATAAGGTTTAAAATTGTTCTTCACACTTAGGTCCACTTTGGTATAAAATTTCAGAAATCATCAATGAACTTAATGAAGAAAAATCTCTTGCCGCGGTGCAGATGATTCCGTAATATCACCGACTTTTTAGGGATATATGTAATGATTAATCGAAAAAAATGGTCATCTGATAAGGCAGCCTTTAAAATGATCCAAGTATGGACTATCACTGTTGACTTACACAGCAGTGGTTTGTGGAAATACCGACACCAACTGTCAAGAACAACTGTGCAGTAAGAGAAAGTTGCCGACTTAAAATCCTCATGAAAATTGATAAAATTTGGGGATTATTTTACCAAGAACAGTGATGCTAGTTCAGTTCAGCTATCATTTTCATAATCATTTGGACTGTGTAAAATACTAAAAGTTAGCCAGTAAGTAGCTTGATAAATGCTATTCCATCCCCTCTACACAAAAACACTGATCACACGCACACTCACCCCCAGTATCTTGTCCTGGCAGCGGCTACAACTTGGAGCAAAGAACTCCTCATAGCAGTGTTCACAGAAGACAGAACTCTTCTCTTCCACAAAGCCGGTGTGTGCAAGGGATGACCGGCAGTGGGCGCAGTTAAATTCCTCCTTATGCCATGATTTCCCCATTGCTACAAGGAATGGCCCTCTGAAAAAAAGATGAAATAAATGGAATAAACAAAACCACAGACAAAAGTGTAAATGGAAACCAATACTTAAAGGCAGAGGCAAATATGTCACTGAAAAGCAAATTAATATATGAATATAATGAACGACGGAGTGATATATTGTGTTTTCTGCATCCAGTAATCGTTTCACCATCGTCAAGGATGCTAAATGCTGTTTCAGAGACAAGATGACACATTTTATAAATCCAGGATGTGCCTGAAGGTTTATCACAACCACCATTCTGTCTCCACTGTGCCTACACACAGGGGCTTGATGATTAGTGGGACAACCAGAGATGAATTTACTCCACACAATAGCTGTGCTTATCTGAGTACATGTCGATAGTAAGCTTGGCATCCGTTAGCACCTGAGTTACCCTATCCTCAGTGATATGTAGCGTAATGTGACACAGGTTCAGTAAAAAGGCATGAGTAGGGCGAAAAACTGAACACCAGGATCATTAAGAGCTCATTATGTGTGTGTGTTTGTGTACATGTATCGTCTACAGTATGTCCAAGTGTAACATCACTCTACAGTTTGATCCACGGCACAGTGATGCAACATAATTCCACTTATCTACATGCAGTCAAATCTCTGCAGTTCTACAGTTTCATACATAGATTATTTACTCCCGATGGGATCAAGTCAATCTTTTTCAGTGCCAGACTGGTACAATGAATAATTGAGAAGTGGACAAGCAGTATTTCCCTTCCCAATGATAGTTGGGAGATTTATGTCCAGCCAAGTTGAAGAGATTACATTTTTTTTTACTTTTCCAGTGCAATTAGTAGATAGGCATGATATGATGGAACGACCACCATGCATTTCCCCTTTTTCAAATGAAACAATGAGGTTGATTTTATTCACTGCCGTTACAAAAGTTATTTTTTTTAAGTAAACTTGAGTAAAGTTCAGGTATAATTCCTGTGTACACTTTATGCTGTGAGTATACTTGTATTAATATACTGGCAGTAGACTTTCAAGTGGAGGATTATAATATAACGGGACTAAACTGAGCCACTTTTTTGGTTTCAAAAAGTATACTTTTAATTGAATTGAGTAGTAAACTTTGAGTATACAAATAGTATTCCATACATATCCATCTAAACCTTAGTATGAG
The DNA here is from genome assembly GCA_009660295.1 of Lophius piscatorius. Taxonomy (NCBI): domain Eukaryota; kingdom Metazoa; phylum Chordata; class Actinopteri; order Lophiiformes; family Lophiidae; genus Lophius; species Lophius piscatorius. The sequence continues at coordinate 37,883 of VRLP01002134.1, read as the reverse complement.
GAAGAACTGGATTGATTTTGTGGAAAGGTCAGATGTATATTTCTGCCAACCCCTCTCTGAGCTTTATCCCCAAAAGTTTTCTGGCCATGATTTTGCGATTTAGTCCAAATTTGGTGAATCAACTAGAAGAGATGTATCTTGCATATATAATATCTTACTTAAAAAGTTTATACTATTACACTTATTCATGTCCCTCACCTGATAACCATGTTGCAGTTGGCACACATGGGCGTACGAGTACCAGCAGGAATGTGCTCTGCCATTTGGACCATGGTATCCTCAGGGTGGGGCTGCGGTACAGGTCGAGCTGGGATCTTGCCCGTCAGGACACTGGCACTTCCATTACCCTTCATATTGAAGGATGGCGTGATCAAGCCAGGCTGTTGACCATGGCCTGTAAGAGACAGAATAAAGGTCAAAGGCCGTATTTTTCATGTAAATAGCTAGAGAGACAGAAATGATTATAGGAAAGAGGAAGAGAGGCAAAACAAAGAAGTGAGCGCCCAGGGTGCACCCATGTTTTCCTCCCAGGTGTGTAAATGATTTGACCTCTACCCTCTTCATTTACAAACCCAGGAAGAGGCGTGGCGCTGCATTCACCTGGCTGACATCTGCTGTCATAACTATGGATTCACTGCATCAATCTTTACAGAATCTGTCACACCACCTATTACACATGTGCCTGCACACTCATGAGAAAACGTGCACACACTGCCCCACATACACGCACACGTGTAGACAGAGACCACCAGGACATTCCGTCAGCTAGAACTCAGACACCTGGCTAAACATGTAGCGTGGCCTTTGATCATTGGATGGAGATATGCCTTTGTGTATGGGTGTGTGTGTATGTGTGTGTGCACAGTGAGGTAAGGGCTACTTTAGGAGGTTGGCTTTACACGTTTAATTTGAGCGTGTGTGTTAGCACTAGGGATCGGGACGCGTTTCATTTAAAAAATTTAAACTTGAAACAAATGGTTTTTGACCACTTTGAATGCAGCAGAGAAAAAGGTTTTGACCGTTGACATCATCATGTTTCCAGGAGACTGGATAAACTTGGAAGCAAGAAGAGTTATTTACACTTTCAGAAGTTAGGGACCATCAATTAGCATTCATGTTTCACCTCCAAGTCCAATATTATGTCTCTTCTCTAGCTGTATTTGGTCTGCAGCGACAAATGAGGGAAATACCCTTACACTGTCAGAGGCTCCACTGCATCACCAGCTAGTAGCTAACTTTGTCTAAGAAGTTAAAGAGGTCGAGCATAACTATGGTCAAAAACACAAGGATAGAGAAGTAAAACAATGGATACAGCTCTCTTTTGCTCTTTACTTAATTGGATAATAATGCTTTATCCAATTATGGCGTGTTCTATTCTGTATTCTGTATTCTGTAACATGCTCTGCTGCTGTAACCCTGCAATTTCCCCATTGTGGGACTAATAAAGGTTATCTAATCTAATCTAATCTAATTTACTAGCCTTAATTTAGTTATTTTATGTTGAGTATGAGTTGACTTTGCGTTTTAAGTCTCCAGTATGACAGTCCCAGATTAATGTTAAAACAGAACTTTAAATGCCAAAGATATGATACTGCCGCATACTTTTGAAAGCGGTAACAGTTTGTAAGGACAAGACAGTTTTAGTCTAATGTTAAGTGATTACATTCAGGATTTTGGTTAAGTGGCGGTTACATCTTAAGTGGCAGTTACATCTTAAATTCAATCAAGCCTTGTCCAAAATCAAAACTCACATTCCAGTACCCATCATCATCATCACTTAAGGTTACTGGCTTTGCAACAGTTCACCATTAAAAATAATGGTTACCAACAAAAGCAACAAAATAAACATCAAACAACCAACAAAAATGTATTTTTGTTCCACATAAAGATCAAAGCACTATTCCCCAAAAAATTATAGAAAAGTTCAAAATGAATGCAAATTTATAGCAAATGAGAGGAAAAATCCTGGATCCACCCATGTTTTGTTTTTTTTAGTTACCCTGGTAAATGCTGAAATTCACCACAGTTTATTTTTAAGAGTATTTTCCATTACCACTCACTTTCTTAAAACAACTGTTAACGCCTTTTTATTGACTATATAATCACAGATACTAAGTACCCATTTTTCTTCATCCCCAGAATTCCTAGAGAAATTCGCCGTTTAATTTCAAAGCTCCATGTGACTGGAACAATTTACTCAGTTCCCTCAGATTTATGAACTCCTTTCATTTATTTGAGTCATCTCTGTTCACTTCTCTTCCAACGACTCGCCCATGCTGCTAGTCAGAGATTGGTTTGTAGTTACATGTGAATGTGTTCATACGGTGTTGTATGTGTATCGGTGGGTTGGGGTGGAGCTTTTGTCTGTGCATGTATGGATGAATCTGCTTGTTTTGCTCAGCTGCATATTTGTGAATAAAGATAACCTTGAAAAGTAGATGGTTCATCTCAAGGGATTTATCCCTCTGATGTCTTCTTCAATCCGTTCTGTTATCTCTGTCTAATCCTACTGACAGTTCGACCCACCAACAAACGAACCAACTTACCATCCGACGCAGGTGAACAAATAAACTGCTTGGTGCCAGTAAACATGCAGGAACCTATTTTAGGGATATGTCTGGACTCCAAAATAGACACAGAATGAGCTGAGCGCAGGTGGTATACAGGCATTATACTGCAGCTCTGTGGCCTGACTTTAAACTTTATTCATAACCCTCCACAGGTTCTTTGGCAAATATTGTTTTTCGAAACGCGTAGGACTAGTCCACATGTGACTGAGAGAGGCGCCAGAGGCCGAGCGGGGCCTTCTCGCCTGCTTTATGGGCTTCCGCGGAGGAAAAAGACGAGAAAAGAAAAAGCTCACAATGACTTATTTCACAACATATGTCAGGCTTCAAAAATGGAAAAGGTCTCTTTCCCCTTACTAACTGGCTGCAACAACATTCATTCCAAGAGCAGTAAATCTGTTTCACATAATGTAAGCATTTGGGGCCAAGCATGAGAAGAAATTACCTTTTTTAACTGAATGGAGGAATATGTTAATCCATCAAAAATATGTATTTAAATGAAGGTTGAGTTCCTAAATAAGAGTTTATTTCTCTTTTAAAGAAACTTCATAGAGCGCTACCTTCTGAGGGGCATGGGCTGCGGTGACTTATACTAAAACAACAGTTCAGGCACCCAAGTCTGATTACGCTCCACTGGTTAATTTAGCAGAAAATACCACCATGCCAGCAGTAAAAGCATCTCACACACACGGGCATACAGATATTCTTTTGTTGGCTTTTGGCAGCAGGTTAAAATTTATACAGTAATTGGCTTGATGAACTGAAATGTATTTTAGTCACTCAAAGCCATGTATTATTCTGTATTCTTCATGGATGTGTTATTTCAGTCATTTAATCGGAGATATGCCAATTGTGGCTTGGTCCCGGGTTCATAAATCAAGTTTTTATACAGGGTGGATAAATTACAGCAGGCAGTCAAAAGCAGTCATTGTGAATGGGTGAAAAAAGTAAATAAAGAGCATTTGAGATGTGCTATTATGACAGGTTAGCGGCACACCGTGTTTACCATGGACGGCAGCAGGTCCTTTGACCATGGTTTTGACAACTGCAGACTTGTGGCTGTTGGGTTCGGGCTCCTCTCCTTCCTCGCTGTGTGGAGAGAGACAAAGTTAATCAATTCATGTCATTGATGAAATGCCTTTGATTGAAATGAAACAAAAACTATTGTCTCCACACACTAAACATTAATGAAACTTAATTGATTTAAATGCATTTATTTGCAAAATACACAGTTACATTCCACCAGTGGTGTAAAAAGTTACTTGAATAAAAGTGCTTACCTGAATTAAAGCTATGCAATGTTATCAGCAAAATTCACTTAAAGTATCAAAGTAAAAGTACTTATTGTGAAGTAAAATGCCCCCTCATTGTGTTTGGATGATTGTTTCTGCTGCATTAATGTGGAGGCCTGAGTTACTGCTGTAGGTGTTAGGTAAGAAACTACTTTTCTAATTACTAAGAAGTAGGATATTTCTCTCAAACTCATAAAACTATCATCCAGTTTATCAAAAACTGTTATATCAACATGTTTGTAGATTTGTGAATTGTATGAAAATTGTCTAGTAATCTGAAAAGTAACTAGTAACTACCTATGAAAGGTAGTGAAATATATACTGTACTATAATTCCGACTGAAAAATTATGGAGTAAAAGTATCAAGTAGAATAAACTGGAAATACTAAAGAAAAGTATAAGTTCCTCAAATGTGTATGTCACTGCAGTACTTGAGTAATTGTAGTTAGTAAGTATCCATCACTGCTTCGATCATGCAGAATTCGGCATACAAAAAGTATTCAGATTCTTTGCTTGAGTAAAAGTACTAATACCACACTGTGAAAATACTCCACTACAAATCAAAGTCCTGTATTCAAAACATCTTTTAGAAGTAAAAGTATTTTCTATAAAATGTAGTATCAAAGTAAAAATATTAGTATTAGTAAAATGGAATTGCAGTATTTAATGTAGGTCTATGTGACTGCTGTAGATGTTTTTGGTTGAGGTCATTCTAACTACTCTATTATGTTGATTATTTTTACCTCTGCCATGGAGGTTTTTACCTTGTTTTTTTGTTAGCAAAATGCTGAAACATTTTTAGCCAGATGTACGTTTTGGCATATTCTAGGGACAATTACATTTTGGTGATGTCACGTGATGACCTCACGGAGTGACGTCATGAAAACTTTTTCGTTACCATTGTGAATAAGGGCTCTTTATTGGTTTTTCCATTAAAAACGTTCTCAACAATTAACAGATTTACTTCACATTCTATGGGCAGATGTAGCCTGCCACTTTACATCAACCCACTGGAAATGAACCTGATAAAGAACCAGAAGAGGATTTTTAGAATTTGTTGTTTTTTTGAGACCCACTTTTAAAAGTTTTCAAAAATTGTATTTAAAATACTGTGATCTGAAATATTGAGCACATATAGTCCATTTATAGTAGATCTTATATTCCAAGGGAATGATGTAAAGCAGTTAAAAAAAAACTAAGTATGAAAGTGTAATTGACTAAAATTGATAAATGTTAGGTTTCCGCAATCTTATCACAGAATCATATGCTGCATCTTAAATAACACACTACCTATCCCACAAATGGACACCAGTTTAAACCATAAGGAATTGAATTATTCAGATGAGTTCTGTAATAAGAACGCATCCTCAATAAAGCCATGTCACTGATTCTGATCACAGTAATGTCTACGTAGGGCACTGTTGTGCCCAACGTAGGGCTTTCTGACTTTCTTTAAGATTATCGCAGTCCCTTTATAGCATCGCTGTCCTGTGAGAACCCGACATCTCTAAAGAGTCAACCTTTTATACGATCAGCATGTTTTCAGCTTCGCAACATTATCCACAAAATCTAACATTTTATTTAAAATAGTTTATTTAGCTTCAGAAGTAGGAACATTTACCCAATCGAATAAGAAACACTTCATCCCCCCGTTGGAGAAACGTGAAGGGTATAAAAGTTTGTAATCTTATGTGTAACTGCAGCTGTCGGACAAATTTAGTAGTAGAGTAGAGTAGTAATAGTTCCCTCTGAGATGTAGTTGTATTAAATAGCATAAGGGTTTGCCCTTATGCTATATGAGGTGCTATGCTATAGTACCTCAAATGTGTACTTAACTGCAGTACTTGAGTAAACATAAATAGTTTCTATCTACCCCTGAGAATTACGTTGTACTTTTACTACAGTGAGTGTTATTTTTATCGCTCCAAACTAAAATGTAAGAACCCGCAGTACTGAAAATGGCGAGGAAAAAAGTGGTGATGAACAACAGGGAAAAAATGCCAGCACTGTGCAATTTTTCAAATTCTTGTCAAAATACAGCCTGACAGATTCCAGACCACCTACCTGCTGACAGAGCCGAGACAAACATGGTACCAACCAAAACACAGTATGCCGCTACAGCCAAACAGTCCAGCACTCAGCTTCACAGAGCATTTCCTACTTGTGACTGTGCCACGGATAAAACATTTGCCCACGTGATACTTTCACAGCAGAGTCCAGGACACTGATCTGATGGAAAGGACACTACCAGTTCTGTGCAGCACTCAAAATATGACACCACCTTTCAAAACCAATGCAAAGAATACCAACTCACATGATTTCACAGAAATCAGTGGGGTGAAATGTAACATGGTGCGACGGACAAAAGTCCCCATTCCAGATGTCCTTTTGACAGATTGCAGACAGACATTGCTAATGATGGAGGGGAGACAAAGCTTTTACAGGACGGGGTTTGACCACATTGTGGGAACCAAGGGGTGTGGTTGTATCGATTCTTCTCACTGTGGTGAAAAAATAAATAAATCACTGTGGGATGGCGGTTGACTGGTCTTCACTTTGTTGCCAGGAAAACCATTGTGTTCACTTTCTGCAGTTTGAGGATCTAAACAGACAATTGCAGCCACTCATAGTACCATGGTCATTTATCCCAAAGCAGCCTTTTCCAGAAGAAGGAATGGGGCATCATTGCCCCGCCCCCGTACAAGCTGACCATTGTACGAATACTTCCCGCAGAAACCTCATAAGATCAAAAGTCCCTGAGATTCTTTTACAGCCTGGATTAGTGCTCTCTTCTTCGACCAGGAATCAGGAATCACTGTTGAGTTAAGCACTTTCAGTACCAACTGTTTATAAAAAAACCTGCAGCACGGCTCTAAACGCTTCTCAATGTAGGGAAATGGCACCATCACATCAAACAAGGGATGAGTCAACACGTGTCGGTACTTAGTTCCTCTTGAAAAAGGCCTCAGAGACTCACAGCTGTGTTTGCTGGCAAGAGATTTTAGTCCTCCCGTCCGCCTGAGGCAGATTTGCTGTAGCCAAAGCCTACAAACATCACAGTATGATTAATCTAAGATTTTAGATTAGATTAGATGCATTTCCTAACGTCAAAAATACTTTTTCCGACACAAATGCATCATAAATACTCCTTTATCTAGTTTGGCCACGTGTCCCTTGGTATTGCGCCCTAAGCCAAAATGTAGCTATTTTCGAATGACATGATGACAACTGTATGGACATAACCACGTGCTCGCAATAAGCATGCCCAGCACTATTTCTCGTAGGACCGTGTTTAATGGACTGTTCCTCACCCTGGCAGTGAAGCCGCAGTGATCTGCAACTGAAAAGTTTTGTTTCCGCAGAAGCCCTTGACCATTGGATGGACGACACTCAATAACTGAACTACGATAATTGAGTCTATATTTCATAGATCAAACCATTTGCCCTCCTGTAGCTCTAAACAGCCAACATGAGACCAACAAAATGTGTTGATGATATCTATGAGGTCAACACCAATGCAGGCGTCAGATGACTGCAGTTTTGTGGTAATGCAGCATTTGTCACAGCACTGTTGGGCATTAGCAGCTGTATATTCAGTAAAAATGAACAAACATCGTTGCTACCTCCTTTGTATTTCAAATTTATTTTCCGAGGGCACAATGAACACTTTAGATATTTTCATGAAGGCTGCAAACCCACAAAGCAAATGGGTCCCCAAAGCTATGATGCAGTTCATTTTCAAGTTTTAAAGATAAAGTGCTAACTTTGCCAATACTGTCATCCCTGACAAGCGAGGCTATATCCCCAAAAAAGGTGCCAATACCCTGCATTGCACAAGCAATCACACTGATTTAATGATTGAACGGGATTGAATGAGACTCATTAATAACTTCAAACAGTCCATACTGACTCAACCTATTTTTATGAAGTCAGTAACATGCTCTAAGATAAGATCCCACCTTGACTCAATAATGAAGAAAAACACTGTTAACGTTTTCACCTGAGCTCAGTAATAAAACAAGACAGATTTCCTCATGTCAATTCATAAGAGCTCAATTTGGGCGATATTTGACTCATGGTTGGTAAATTAGGGACAACAAACTGTGTTATGCACAACAGGCTCCATCTCATGAGTAAAACCAGAACCTTTATAGTGAAACAATATATATATATACAAAATAGATCTCCTTGTGCAGATTAATATGAGACAATTTGAACATTATCGGATATGGTTAGGAGCAATGGCCAAAATATTTGTCTTTTTTTTCTTCTTATATAGAGTATGAACAATTACAGTAAAATAGGACAACTACATGTTATGTATTCTTGAGGCAGTTCATATAAGGGACATACTGATTAAATCGGACCAACGGTTAGGAAGTTATTTTCAAAAACAGTGTTGTACATAGAAACAAGCTGCCCCCTAGTGAGTAAAATATGATTATACAAATATGTATGGCATATATATATATATATATATATATATATACACAAAATCAATCCAGTTCTTGCTCACACTAAGGTCTATATGGGTAAAAAATTTAAAGATGATACATGAGAAGTTTGTAAATTAATGTGTTAATACAAAGACTCTGCAATGAGGCGACGACGACAATTCTATAAAATCCCAGACTTTTCAGGGATATAATTAGTTTGCTTCATTTGATCCATCCCTGAGGAGATCTGGGCAGCCCTCAGGGATGGATCAAATACAATCCAAATTGGGTTTTAGGGTCCTACTCAAGTACGACATGCAACTGGGTCAGAACGTCAATGATTTTGACAGCTGTAGTACGATTTGGTGGCAATCACATCAAATGCTGCCAGAAAATAAATTCAACTGACAAAACAGAGTGAAAGAACTCACAGGACAAGGTGTCACATACTGAGCATACCATAATGCTCTATTAGTTGTTCAGCTTATATTGTGTTAACAGAACAATGCCATGTAAACATATAATACTGATTATTTGGAATTCCTTCAAAGCACATTTTTCCTGAGCGTAACATATTCTCACACATTTTCTCTCAGGTCAAAATATGAACAAAATACTACCTGCTTCATGATGCATAATATTCTCAACTTGTCATGTTCCTCCTATGTTAAAAGAATAGCAATAAAGTGTTTTGTTGTTTTCGCAGTGGGATGACGGACCCATTGTGAGGTTGGGGGGGATAAATGTCTCAGCTCTTCAATCATATTTGACCCCAGAGCCTCAAACTCTTCACTGCCTTTTAAAATGATGAAACTGATAGCCTCTGCATGTGTGTGTTAATGTCAGTGTGATGAGCTTGGGTGGGCTATCAGTCTCCCCCCAGACGTATTACACACCAAAGTGCATACTAGTTGTAGCAGGTGCCAACAGTTGGATCACTTCTTCAGTCTTCCCCTCGTGCCTGACCGGGATGGGGCTCAAAGGAGACAAGTGTTATGGCAACTGCAGTCATGGCAACATCAAGTGTTGGCTGTGTACATTGTGTTAGTGGGACAGAAAGAGTGAGAGAAAGGTAGTCAGAGACCATGAGAGGTGAAATCAGAAGAGGTAATGGTGTTTCCTTTGTAGTGGTAGTATTAGTGGTAGTTTTTGAAGTCTAAGAATTTGGGAACCTTGATGGATTAACGGTTAAAAAAATGATACAGATGTAATAAATGAATAATAAATACCTGTTCTTTTGGAGAGCAATGACAGGGATTGTGATAAACGCACCCAGTGGACTGTTGTCTTAACATTGATTTCAGCTAATCAGCTTAAGCTGATACAGTCCTGATCTAAGTACTCTCTATAGGAAACAGACTGCCAGACTGCAGAACATCTCTCTTCATTCTCATTATTTGCTGAAATGTTTTGTGTCCCATGTGTCTGACAGGAGGTGCCAGTGGATATAATACGTTCTAATGTCTTAGATTTATAGTCAAGAGAGCTGACAGTACAAACGAGCTGCCGCTTCAGCAACATTTTCACACTAAATCATAACGAAATTATAACAATTTGCTGTAATCGGGCAGCATCTAGGATAGTTTGTATTCAGAATTATGATACCTAATCTGGTAGGATTAACTGTAAAGGCATATCTGACTCCACAGCTCTTTGAATAAACCTTCTATATGTTTAGAACATCTGAATATAGACCCAGGTACTAGTATTTTAAAAGAGAAAAGCAAATGTTAGAGAAAAGTCAAGAGAATACATTTTGTGTAGCAGAAACTTCATTTATTTCTTCTGTCTTTAATGAGGTTGTGACCCTCTTACATTTAGTTCAGGCTGGTGAAACACTGCCATTAGTCCCCACTAAGGTGGGACAAACAGCTAAAAGTTCTGCAATGAAATAAGTAAGCCCACCAGCTAACCAACCAAATTAACTGACTTATCCATATTGAAATGGAAACAAGAGCCTCATCTGGCGTTATTCAGCAGGACCGGCCCGTGAAGAAGTCCTCGTGCTCACCGGACTATCGCACCATTCCGCCGTGAGATTAAAGACTGTAGTGCAATCTATTTACATTATCCGGGAAAACATTAATTCACATTAGCTGTAGTAATTGGCTAACAACAGGTGACAAGAAGAGCAGGAAATAAGATACTCCCCAGTCCTTCATTCATTTAAGCCAATTACAGCCCAGCTCGTTAATATTCTCCACCAATCAGGCCAATTACATGCGAGCTTAACTATATTCTGCCAGACTGCGATTGGTTGATTAATGAAGTCTGCACTGTTTTGATTCAATCGGAGCTGGTTAGAGCGCTGACCATCTGGCCACACTGGGTCTTGTTAACTGAAAGGATAATTAAAGAGGGGTGAGAGGAAGGAGGAGAGGAATACATTTATCTTCGGTGTATTCTTCTTTGCCTGACTTGCCCTCCCTGGAGGTCTGAATTATTTTTAACATTAACGTGAAAGCCAGACATTTAATAGCATTTATTACGACCCGACACCGTTATTAACAAAACATGGATGTTTAAATTAAATGTCTTTTAAGTTGAAAAGGTTTTGCGATTACATCCTTAAATTTAGTGAGTTCAATGTTGGTCCACACAGTTTGTTGCATAATTTATGCAACATAACCCAGGAAAAGAAATGGGGAATTCACAAGGTAAATTTGAATCAACCAACTGTTTACGTATTATGTAAAGAAACCCCTTGTGAACTGTGGACTGGCTCAACATTTGTGTTATGGAGCTGATAAACATGTAGGTGTCGCATGAACATCTAGAAAATGGCGCATTAACATAGCTGACTGTTGTCCTGCATCTCTGCACCACGCAACGTGCTCCATAATTCAGCACTGTCATATCCCTGAAACAGATTTACACACACACACACACACACACACACACACACACACTATTTAGAATACTTCCCGCTTTTATCGGTGCAGTTGTGTCCGCGAACCAATGACTGATCTGTGTGAGATGCTGCCAAGATGTTTTGCGGTGACCACAGAATGCCGTAGTTGGTGTGGCATGTCTCCAAAGAGATATATGGACCGTGTCTTTTGGTGCTGGCATGATCTGACCGAACACAAATTATTCACCCGCTTGAATGGAATGTTCGGTAGACAGGGGATCTTTACACCTCATGTTAAAATAAGTATGCTTCTGAAAATGTTTTTTAATTCTAGTGCAATGTTGGAAGATATTAAATCCTGTTGTCTTTATTGTAGCTCTGCTGGTCTGCCTCTCGGCAATAAGGTGATGAGCATCACTTGAAACCGATATAAACAGCCAATAAGTCTTCACTGTTACATTAAATAGTTTTCGACTGTTAATGTCTGTTATGATATATTTTATTATCACTTTGTTGTGAGCAGAAAAAAATTACATATTCAATTATATATGAACCAAAATCCGTGTTAAACAGCAATCCTCAGCTCGGCAGTAAAAGTTGATCTTTCAATTGTTGCTTGTTTTTGAAAACCAGCCATAAAAATGTAATTAAAAATGTGAACATCTCCATGCAAGGACGCAGTTAGCTGCTCATAAGTGAATATGATCAAAATGATATGAAAGTTCAAATGTGAGTAGGCTTGTTTTTTCTAGCGCTGTCCTGTCCACCTCTTGATCTTGAGGGGCTGCTGCTCACTACAACACTTCTTTATCCTGCAGCACAGTGGTGCGGCCTGAACCACTGGATTGATGAGCAGGGCGTCAAGTGACGACTTAGGAGGACAGCTCAGATAAGTTCCTCTGACAAGGTGATGACACATTATGGAAGGGAGGAATCAAGGGATGCACCGGAAATCATGACGACACACACAGATATATTACACTGGCACACGATTTGTATTTCTTGTGGGCTGTTTGGGAGCCCTTGGGCCAAGAGAAGGGCACACAAGTAGACTGCTGTTAAAATAGGTGGATTAAAGGGATGACCAATGTGATAAAGTGTCTCCACAGAAAAAATTTAAATTGAGGGGCCAAAAATAGGACAGGCAGAGAGGCAGATGGAAACTAATTGTGTAAAGACATGTTTATTGAATGAACTCGAGCATTGGAATTCATGTTCAGCAATTGTGTTCAGGAGAAAGGCCAAAGCAAGCTGTCTTCACAAACTCTCCAGGCGGCCTGATAAGAATGTGGTCACCACCATCATAACCAATCAAAGGCTAGCTGGATTCCCACTTATCTCGGTCTGTGCTGACCTCTAGTGGCGTCACAGGGAAACTGTTAGACTAGGGCAAACAAAGGAAATGAGCATTGTGTATAGAAGGCCTACTTTTGATTTTAGAGCAATGGTGTTGGTGTTCAAAACCCCCCCTAAGCTAGATACCCTACACTTCAGCTGTCAGAGGCTCAGTGGTTCTGAAACTATACTCTACAGCAGCTGGTCTAAGAACTAGGATAGAATTAGAGGAACTATTGAGGAGTCACTTATCACAGATATAGAGCATAGAACTCTAAAAACAGGTAAACAGATGGCTGTAGTGTGTGTACTAACAGAAAAACGTGGAAAGTTGGCTTAAGAGAAGTGCATTTGGCCTTTTGGTTTGAAATGATGGTATGAGCTTGTTGTTGAACCAGCGCAAAATTTGTCTACAGAACTTGAATATGCAGTAAACGATACAACTATCTCTCTGTAAAGAGGTCCCCATGACTGGAAGAGAGGACAGTAGTTGGGTTTTTATCCAGCCCCCTCTGGGATTTGCTGTCCTGTAAATAAGTCTACGGTTTGCAGCTATGGTTGATGTGTGATCATGTGATCAGTTTCTGCATCATTAACTCCACTGAAAGCTGAGAACTACAACTAGATATGTTGAAGAGAGTACAATAAGATGTATTAACTTCATATGTTATGGCGTGTTGGAGTAGTGGTTAGATCTGTTGCCTCCCAGCTAAGATAATTATAATGAAGATTATAGTAGTGTAATAATGGAACTGTGAAAGACAACATTCAATGTAAACTGTGAGTGAATTTAAGACCCAAGAATATAAGTTACAGGTGAAGAGGTGAAAGTACAGTTTTTAAGTGTATTTAATGATTTATACCTGGTCTTCCCTCTGTTATCTCAGATTCAGTGAGAAAAGGAAAGGAGAGAGTGAAGGAATTAAGGAAATGGGGGAGGAAAGAAGGAAGGAAAGAAGGAAGGAAGGAACGAAGCGGACACAAGAGACAAAGGGAGAAAGGATACAAATATAAAATGTCAAAAAACAACACTTTATTAGCTACAATATATAATAAGCTTTGTTTTCAAACTCAAAACAAAGAAGATACATTTTGGCCACTAGATGTCCAGTTATTTTCAAAATGTTACAATCTAAAACAACAAAATTTAACATAAGGGATGACATAAATATTAAGGCACTGGGGAAATATATTACATAGCCAGGGCCTCAAAATAATTAAATTCCAAGCCATTTATAGCATTTATACAGTCACTTCAAAGCTAAGTAACAAGCCCACCTCACTTGCATAGACCTCACTCCATACAGACTTCTTACAGCAACGGTCTGGACTGGGATATCCCAGCAGCCACCTGTACTTTTAACCTCTTTATTATATATACTGTACATACGTGCATGGCAAGTTGAAATCTTACACTTTTCAATATGCCACCGTATCTCAAGGCTTGTTGTTCATAAAACGGCTGAAATGCTAGCAGATACAACAGATGTAAACAAGTTATTACAGTGTTTTAAATGGGTCTGATGTGTCTTTGGTAACATGTACAATAACCCATATAAAATGAAGGAACATATGTAATGTCTTATGGTTGCACCCTCACTCAAAGCAAGCTTTTATTTTGTGATCACAAAATCAGACTCTTTCCACCAAGTAACACAGTCCTTCCTGTTTGCATCTACATTACAGCCGTACAGCAGAGGGAGGAAGTGAGGAGGTGACGTATCAGAAAAGAGTGTAGTGTGTTCCAAGTTCAAAGCCATTTGAATGTATTTCTTTTCTGACTACTGACCACTGAACAAACCTAGACAAAATATTTCATAACAAATTGTTTGTACTGTCTTTTCTCACGCCTTTACATTCAACATTCAGAGCATATAGTAATTAACCCTTTGGGGTCCGAGGTCACATTTGCATGAACCCTAACCCTAGGTTTAACATCAGGTCTATGACCTGACAGTTATTTCTCTTCTTTATAATACTTTACCAACCTACTGAACATACTCTCCACTCTGCTGTCCTCTGGAAGACGCCACATCTTCTTCAAAATGTCCGAGTCGAGATTCTTTGACCCAAAAGCCCACTGAACTACTCAATAACCACACTGTTTTTGTGTTGATTCTCCTTCAACCCGGTCACAGATAACTTCCAAGGCTGAAGGCTCAGCTGTAATTGGGCAATCGACACTATAGTGTAAGTATGTGCAATGATTCAACTCAACCGTACAATTATCATGAATATATGCATAAAATTATCCGAGTATAACCTACTCCTTAATAAAGACAATAAAGGAATTGAACCACAAAATAATTCCAGATTAATGTTATGAATCACGTTGGCGTGATCTCAGACCCCGGGGGTCTACAAAACTGTCGTCCCACAGTTTTACAGAGCTTTCCTTGTACAACTTCTGTACTCTCAGAGTGGTTGTTGTTTTGCCTTGATGGAAGATTGTTCTCCTGTTCAACAAACAGCACATGCTGGTAGACGCTTCCCTCCTTCCACAGAGCTTAACGGGGACAAAAGTACATCCCTCATTTTGTGCATGCCAAGACTGCTGGCTAATGGAGTGATGAGAGATCATCTGTTATCCATTTTCACTGGTTTCTCCTTGTGCCTCATATAAGTATGATGAATTATTGGACAAGTTCTTCTATGATAATGCAACTGCAACACATACTGTAGCTTGCACTGCACTTTCTATTGGTTATACAGTACACACATCGGATTATTTCAATGAATGCTTCCAAACATCGCTCTCACAACTGTTGTTTACTATTCTGCCGGGTAGATCTAGTTCTTCTAACAGCAAACTTTGAACGTTATTCAGCGCCAATCAATTATATCTGCTATATGGATTAGTGCGGATATTCATAGATACATTTTTTAATAAAGAGCAGGGTTTGTTTACCTATATGATTAAAAGACCGACATCCAAATTGAGCACATGAGTACTAAATCAGACCCAGAAGTAACTGTACCTTTAGAAATTAAATTGATTGACTGGGCAAGCATGCAAGCAACACTTGTAAAAGGTCTGAATGAGGTCATGATCCCGCCTCCCCACACACATAGACTCCAGCCGTTCCTTTGCAAGCTCTCACCTCAATATACTGCCCTGATTTCCTTTATTTCCATCCGTCCACAAGCCTTCAGCAGACAAATTCACTAACAACCACCAGTCAAACGGATATAGTCGATAGTGTACATACAGAGGCAAACAATGACAATCACCATAAACAAACACACACACACACACACTGTCTACTGGACATTGAGGGTGCGAGCAGACACTCCGTGGTGCCAGTCTCTCAGCTCGGTGTACTTAGGGCCAATCACCAACCGAGTGGTGTGGGTCTTGTTTGCCCTGTCATCACAGGAAGAGAGGGAAACATAACAACAGAAAGAAAAGAAGGGTTTAGGAGAAGTAGAGCAGCTGTCCTGTAATCAGCACTGTGAGGCATGCCACAAAGGAAGCTTGATTATACATCATCCACTGCTCACAAAAGAAGCTGATGATACAAAGATTATGATTGGCTGGAGATGGGCCGTATGCTCAGAATCATCAGAAAGAGACATATTCAAGGAGGGAAAGAAAGACAGATTACACGGAATATCATCTTCACAAAATTAAAGGGCAGACCATGAATCATGGCCAGCATGTAGTGAAATCCCATGAACAAATTCAACCATTAAGCCACACAGCAACAGCCACAGACACAGGGAGCACCTGCATATTAATACAAGTGATCACAGACAAACAGTGAACGCATGAATCGCGGCAAACCACGGGGAACTATGGACAGCCAATGGGTCACATCACTCTTAGAGCAGCGCCACAGTCCAGCCGTGTTTATCAACAAGAACAAGATCACAGGTAATGCAGCATGCAGCACCGCAAGGCCTTCACATCCAGCCACACGCAACCCTCACTCAAACAGGAATGAAAACATTCAGCTGCTGCTGTTTAAGACTTATAAAGAACTGCTTTCTGAGCTGTTCCAGTTACAAGGAAAGAATATTCTATACAACACATAGAGGTCTGGGTTTTTATTTAATGGTTCATATGTGATGCGTTCTCTGCAGTCTAGACAGGAACAACATCTGCAGCATCAATACTGAAGCCAGATATATCTGAAGATATCTTCTGTTGCTCCATAAATATAGTATTTATACATTACAGGGATCAAATAGAGAGGGTTAGAGTTTATATGTAATAGACTATTTCATTCTTTTGTCAGTTATCTAATAAAAAAAGATATTTGGGGAAGTTATAAGGCTTATTAAGTCAATTATTAGGGTTAGAAACAGAACAGTCAGCATTTTCATTGGCATGCACTTACTTTGTCTTCTGGGCTGAGTCAGCTTCCTCCGCTTGAGCTACAAGGAACATGATCAAAGCATTAATTAATTATTTACTGTGGACAATGACCGTCATACTTGGAAGAAAAGAAAAAAAGGTAGAGTATGTCACACCTCTTAGATCTGATTTTGGGAAGATAATTAAAATAAATTAAAATAATTTTCAGCCTTTCTCTTGTTTCATAAATATACTGAACTAAAATCCAGACGGCTACTGCTACAGACATTGTAGTTATTTTAGTTAAATTCTTTCTTTGCTACTCTCTGGTTTATTCATACAGCAGTTTTGTTCCCTTTTCAACTTTGGAAAATTACAAAAAAGAGTTTATAGTAAGGCAAAAAAAACAAACAACCTATCTCTATATTTTCGGACAGGATAGTTGCCATTTTTTGTCAAAACATGCGCGGATGTACCAATATATATTTGCTATGTTTTTTGTAAATCCACTCTGTCTGGAATTTTCAAATCGAAATATAAAGAAAAACATATATACAAATAGGTCTACATTTATTTATGGATGATCTGGGAGAGACGGATAAAGGTTATCCAGTGCTTAGAGAAAATGTTAATTTCCATCCTTCAACATTTTCCTCAAATCTAAATAATACTTAACTGATATTTTCAAATAAAAAAATACAATATACTGTAAGCATAAGCATCATTGCTCCACCATGTTTGATTGCCTAAAGTTTGGAGGATGTCCGATGCTCTTTTGTGCAAACAACAATCATTGCAATCATTGCCACTCTGTGCAGTAACGTACCATTCTCAGTGCCAGTGATCTGAGCCAGAATCCTGAAAGATCTGGACTGGGTGGTGCCGGTGCGCGGGCGCCAGTCCTCTGTATCCTCCATTATGCGCTTTCTGCTAGCATCAGCATGAGTTGGCACGTGGTAGAAATTGATGTCAGTGTCCACAATATGCTTCCTTGGAACACTGAAAGGAGAAGGTGGCTGACATCAGCAAATACACTTAAAATTTCAAAGGCGCTCTCTTACAATCAATCAAAGTGACAGAGATCTCGTTTCCTCTGAGGTAATACATCGTATTAAAGTCAGATGCATAATTAATTTTGCAGGATCCTATTTAACATTTCCACATATTTAGACCTACGACTGTTAGTAGGTCATATGTACCTCTCTCCTTCATGGTTTTATCGTGTCAGCATCCTCTTTAGTCTTTTTAAGGGGGTTAATTCCAATCAAGTAATTTAAATTTTTTTTTACCTTATCTTACACACAATAAATCAGTTAGTGGAATGGTAATGAACTGTCAGATGTTTAGATTGTAGGTTACATGAGACAAGGACAAAGGGACAAAGGATCACAATTTGTTAAATGCATCTGGTTCTGAACACGTCGGATACCTTGGTGGTGGAGGTTTTCTTGAAAATCAATGATAAGAGAAGTATAGGGTCAGAAGAAAAGACAAATACACTAAACGAAAACATGGGAAACTAAAACAGTAACATTAATGGCAGTCATTAATAAACAACACAATTATCTGGAGAGACTTACTTCATAATAATTGGAGGGCAACTAAAGCAGATGTAAAAGAGAGGGAGAAATATAAGTAGGAAGGGTTAATACAGTTTATAAAATTAACGAAAGCAAATATTAACAAGCAGGCAGTAAAGAAAAAGTGGAAGAAAATAAAGAAATACACATAAAAAAGAGTATGAATAGAAAGACTCAGAGTCAAAGAAGCACAATATTCATTCCAATATGCATCAATATATGGTCATAAAGTCAACCACACGGCGGTGCTGTTAGATTATCTAATATTAAGTGCACTTTTCTATGTTTAGTGCACTCATTTCATTTGGGCAGTGATTGAGAATACATGTGTGTTTCTGTTATTTGTCTTAGTAATGACAGGCCTGATACTCATTGTTACCATTAATAAATCAACCTTCAGCTCAAATACACACAGGGAAGCAGACTGAAGTCTTAAATAAATCACATATAAATGTGCAAACCTACTGCCACAGTCATCTTGCACACTGAATGGACTGATTTATGAGTGTCTCTCAACACATTCCTGCCACAGTAGCAGCTATGTGGGTGTGGGAGTGTTGACAGGTTTATGTGAGCCTGTGCACACACTTATAGTAATATTGGAAGTGGCTGGCAATATGACCTTTGAGTGTTTAAGTATGTCTATGTGTATACATGAGATTTACATTTGAGCTTAAAATATCACTGCATCACATAAAAGCCTTTATTAATTTTAAGGCAGGTGGATTAATGGAGTGCTGCAGTACTTGCATCATGCAATATAAACATACATTTATGCTAATTGAACCACAAAAAAGGAATAATTTACTGCATTAAATGAAAAATGCATGCAGATGTTGGGATAACAAAGCAAACACAGGTGCAGGGAGGATGAGAGAAACACCAGACAGCAACCACTGCTTCAAAGACTAACTTTGTGACTGGAGGATGTGCCGCAGTCTGCAAAGAGGAAGAACAAAGATTGAAAGGGAAAGAAGCAGACAGAGTACATTACATTGAATTCTAAAGATTCTTGCAATTTCAATATGAAAAGGTGTTATTGAAAAAATCCCCTCTGAAACGAACCACATAGTTAATTCACAGCATGCAAACAAGCAAAAGAAGATGCAAGGCAGAACTGAAATGCACTTAATAAGTATCTGACCCGCAACTGGAAAATGTATTTACTGCTTTTTTAAGACCATGGTTGCTCTATTCTACACAGAGTAGTTTGGTTGAGTCAAAGAGGGATTTAGACCAAATTTAGCGCTTATGAATCGAATCGAGTTGAAGAGCTCTATCCCGCATATATTTCATTTTACTCAAACAATTCATATTCTACACACAAGGAGAGAGGAAGATTATCTGTACGATGAAGCCTGTTTTAGGGACATGACTTCACATTTAATTTAAGGAGATCAATCAGGAGTATTGGTAGGACAATGCAGGGGATTGGGGGCTTTTTGGGGATATACCCTTGCTGTCATGGACGGCAGCATAGGTTCTAATTATTATTCTGGTGTAAAGGTAACTAAGCTTACATAAGTGGACATAAGTTGTAAAGCTGACATATATAAAACTGTTACAGGAACATTTATTTCCCTGCCAAAGTTCACTTTTTTGAGTGTACAGTCTCACTAAAACACAATGAACTAGAACGACTTACAGAGTTAACAGTAATGCAGTTCATTTTAATTAGTTTACACCATAGTGGTGTTGGATACCTCATGCAATGGTATTTGAATAAAAACCTTAACATTTAAAAGTCATGAAAAATGACAGTGCCCCACACCATAGAAATGACAGACCTCAGAATCTGTAAAAGACTACGCAGTAATGAAAGAACAATTGAAGATAGGAGACATTTTGACAGCCTGAACAGAACCACGGTGGACAAAGTTGAAAGTAGAGTTTAAAGGGGAGATGATTTTGTTGGTTTGGCTGGAGAGATGTCACTCACCCATTTAATTGCAAATCTAAGGCTCCACCTTGACCCTCCAATAGGCCCCGCCTCTGCCCCATGGCCACTTCACAAGCGTTCTCAGAGGAGTAGAGGTTGATTGGTGTGTTATACACTGATGGCTGAGGTGTAACAAGGACTGGGGGGGGAGAGGAGGAGGATGGGTAAGAGACAGGAGGGGGAGGAGGAGGACTGGGGTGGGAGGAGGCAGGAGTGAAGGCAGATGATGGGGATGGGATAAAAGAAGAATATGTGGACTGTGAAGCAGGGGATTCACGCTCCCTTCCGCAACCCCCATAAGGTCTGGGGGCCTTGCCGTAGGGGGAGGTAGAGGAAATGGAAGAGTGAGGAAGGGGATTCGGCGGTGGTGGTGGAGGATGGGTGAGGGCCACTGGTTTTATGATGGTTGATCTGTCATCCTATTGGCATGATAGATGAGCATGCAAACACACAAACACACACAAAATCAAAACACAGCACACGCGATACTGATGCCTCTCGTCGACTGAATAGTTGATTAAAGGTTTTAAAAGTTATAAAGCTTATGATTTGTCTAAAAACCAAAGTTTGTTTCAAGCTGCTAGAAATCTTCACCCCTGTAAGTTGTCATGGAACAAGGAAGCATCAGTATACTAAACCTGTTTACAGGCTAAAGTTATGGTAACAACATTATGAAAATCCAAATGAAAAACAACACATAAATGGTTTTCGTGCAGCGAAAATATGTGATGGGTATCGTTTCAGAAGGGTGCAGTAACTCACAAAATGAACGTAAATAATTTGAAAATGCAGCCCATGTGAATGATTTGATTTGTTTTTATTGTGCCAGTATGAATCTGTCACAAATTGACTAATTAATTGACTATAGTCATTTGTGTTCAATATTAACTCCAGGGCTGATTCATTAGTGGTTTTTCCTTTCCTTTGATTAATTTCCCAAATCTATTTCATTCATATCATCATTCAATATCTTAAAATCGACACGCTATCTCTTTAAAGTATTTAACAATCATATATAATTGATGAAATTTTGCATTATTTCAGAGAAATGCTGGATTACAGTACCTTTGGTGCCACAGGAGGAGGTTTAGGAGTGCTGGCGGTCCTGTAGAAGGGAGGAGGAAGGAAAGAGAAAACAATTTATCTTAATTTTTATATTTGCTTTGGAAAATGTCAGATTTTATTGGCTGAAAATGTATTCTGATTTTCCCAGACCATTTGAGTAACAGCAATAGTTATCCTGTCATGACACCTCTCATTTGGGCTCGGTCTCAATTTCCTGCTGTTCTTATGTGGTGCTGACAGCTGAGATATGAGATATGATCTGTTCTCATCAGCTGTTCACGTCTATTGGGTCCAACTTGTTGGTGACAAGCTTCAAAGTTATCTATCATATTGGTGCGATCTTTTCAGCATGATTCTCCATGTACCTCGGGTTCACTCATTCACACTGATGTCATGTACTCCACCTCTTCACCATCACCATACAGCTTTTGCAGATTCATTAGCCTCTTCAGTCCCAGCAGAGTCGTAAGCCGCCATAACCACCCGACAGTGTGCTACCGATCTTGTATATATAATATTTTACTCTAATAGTTCAGATTTTACTCACTAGGGGGAGCTTTTTTTTTCTTTTTTTATAAAAAACACTGTGGACACTGTAGACATAACCTCACATTTAAAATGAGGGGCTCAATTAGGGAGATTGCTTGAACAAGGCAGGGGATTGGGGACTTTTCGGAGATATACCCTTGCTGTCGGGGACAACAGCATAGGTGTAGTTACTGGATATCATCTGCTGTAATTTTTCTAGATTCCTGTATCTTTATTCTCCTGTTGCCCCCTGCTTGAATTGCACTCATGGTGAATTATGCCTCAACCTGCTCTCAGCACAGACACCCACAGGAAGAGCTTCCTGTCATCAGCACACTCCAAAAAAGTCTCACTGTGTCTGTGAGTCAGACTATGAGAGCCCCTAAAAGAAATGCTCGAGCTCTATGTACAGTTTATGGGCTTCTGAAGTGGGCTAAATTTAATCTTTAAAGGCCTGAATTAATCTGATACTCTATGTATTTAATACCACACTGAGCCATGACCTCATCTAAAGGTCATTTGAGAGCGTGGCTGCGTCTACGAGGTTAAACTGACTCTGAAGCGATATCATCGCTTCAACCTGTCATTTATTTTCCTTTATTGACGTGCCTGTCTGGTAGAAGATAATATTCATGCAGTACAACATATAATTCATGGATGAAGAGTAACTGAAACAAATCATTTACAGCAGTAAATGAGAAAAAGTGTGAATTTCCAAGTGAATCAGTAGTTCTTCAGTGTGACTGGACACTATTTAGCGCGACACAAAGTGTTAAGTACATAAGTTAATGTAAAGGGAAGGCTAAGCAAACAGCGCTGTAACTGAAGATGTGTGAAGTTCTGCAGCTCTGCATTCCTTTCAGAGCAACCCTTCAGTAAACTTCCTGAGGGAGGTACATGTCCTTCACCTCTGAAAACCTGAACCGACGGCAATGTAGTATCTGGAGACATATTAGTCTCCAGATACACCAATCATATCCTGGGACCTTTCCTCTCTGCCTCATGCTCCTCATTTTGGACAGCAGACAATGTCCTGATAATATTTAGCATCATGTTTCGTCTCCACATGGATAACTTTAAATAATGTTACAGCAGTGCCAGAGTGAAATCACCACATTCAATTATTCTAGCCTTCGCTTGACCAGCCATCAGAAACGTTAGGGGAAAACACTATTTTGAGCAGACAAATGAAGGCTCTCATCGTACCTTCTGACTTTTTTTTCCTAATCAAAAGGACTAGAAAGGACTCAAGGACACAGACCAGGAGGAAGAACAAGGATGAGCACCTCGGAGCTGAATATCCGGTTGTGCTTCTCAGGCCTGTGGTGAGCATCTCAGTCTGCCTTTATCCCCAAGAAGCTTCACTGCTAAAATACTCAGGAATATGGATGGCTAAAGATTCTTGTCTGACAGTTTTAATAAAGAATGTGGAGTTCGTATCCTGCCATGACAGAAAGTGCAACCAAAATCAAAGAGCCCCATGAGCTACTGCTAAAGTGTCGAAGACATTCCTGATACCACTTTCATTCCGCAGGTTTGTTATTTCTGTGTCTGTCAGATGAATTAGGAATTATGATCGCCCCGCGGGTATCCCTGGAAACATTTTTCTGCTATTCATCCAGAAAGTACCAAATCAGTGCAACCCCAACAATAAAAAAGATACAAGATTTAATCTCTGGACGTCAACGATTTCTCTTCCACAACCGGTGGCATGGACATGTGCGAGGCAGATAGAGCAGGAGGAAGAATGGAGACCGCCATGGTATCAAATAGGTATTTTAAACTTGTCAGCCTCATCGCCGCGCGCTGCAGCCTTGATTACACTGTTGCTATAACTGGAAACACCAACATGGAAATGTGTTGGTGTCACATGGTGAAGAAATAACCACCACAAGCTATAAGGCGGATGAGAAGAGTTTAATTTCACTCAGGGGTGTTTAGAACCTTTTTCTTTTGAAGATTTACTGTACATCGTCAAAGTTAAATTTAGGCTCCAACATAAGCAACTTGAGGTTTATGAAAAACCCTTAAATATCGCTACGACCTTTCACGACCTTCAGAAGACTCATGAGAGCCTTCATTTTGATCCTCCTGAAACCTAAGAAGCCATCAGTGTCAACTCAGCCTTAACAGCACTGTAAGGAATGTCTGTATAATTCACAGGAAAATACCAGAAGCTGAGAACATGTATACAGTAAAAGTACCATGGAAAAAATGACATACTGTAAACCTGTTTACTAGGTCATTAGATAAAACAGTACATTACACTAGACTAATTCATAAATGATAAATATATAATATACGAAATAAACAATAAAATCAGGCATATTTTGGACATCTTTTTTCTCTACACAGTAAAAAATTAAACGTGTCAATTGTAATGGATGTTAAATTCTGAAGTCAGACAGTATTTTTTACAGTCAGAATATGTTGAAAACCGAATTCCCCAGTGAAAATGCAAACTTTTGATAAAATAAGACAACCATTACAGAAAGACACCATAACGGCACAAGTAAACAATAACTGTTAAAGTATCATCATATTTTTCATTTAATGTCCTTGTAAAGACTTTTACAGTATATCCGTTAATTTGCGGTAATTTACCATAATGTGTTGTACATATTCACCATGAATATGTACAATTTCAAATTTTGGCAACCACAGTTGCCGGTAATCTACAGTAAATTATATGGAATTTTTTACATCGTGAGCCTTAAGAAAGAGAAATAGAAAAACAATGAACAATAAATAAACAAATCTTTCATTTTTAAAGTGGCAGAGCAAAGGGCCACTATACTACTACTACTATAAGGTGCAACAATGCACCTTATAGTAGAGGAAGAAGGGGACACAGCCCTACCGTATCTGGTCTCGCCATAACTCAAATGTGTGAGGGTCAGTGAAGCTTCACTGCTAATATGGATGCAGAATAGTCAGTATGACGGTGACAAACATGACGTCTTAAGTGTCAAACTCAAGCACATCAGATGGAAATATCTGATGTGCTGTGCGTGTGTGTTCCCCCAACCCTTCAGCAGCTGCTGTAAAGTGTGTTCCTGTTCTTTGTTTCTGCACTTGTTGCTCTGCATGTTGCATGTTAACTGTCAGGCTTTGTGCGTCTGTCTTTTCTTTACTGTGTTTCGTGTTGATGGAAGTGTTATTCTATTAAGCGATTTTTCTTTGGAACTCTGAGCAAGTTTCCACGGCAACAGTTACGTTTCCAGCTATTTTAGTTATGCTTTGATACCTGACCACATCCAAATTCACAACGCTGGTGCTTATACCATATGTCCATATTTTGTTAAGTAGAAGCCATTTATGGTATTATCTATTCTACTTTCCTCAAGGATTGCATGCATTTGTAGAAATTGACAGGTTTCTTTTCATTTCTTTTCTTAAAAACATCAGCTTTTATACAGAACTATAACAGCATACTTTTACGGGCAGTTGGATTTCTACTGTTCACTCAGTTTAACAGTTTTCCTCTTTTGGAATCTACGTGGTATTTACTAAATAGCATCTTAGACAACAAAAATAACAAACTATGGAGACTTTTAAACAACTGTGTGTGTTTGATTGTAGAGTCTTACAATTATCTGGGTCTCTGGAAAACAATTTTCTGTTTTAATTATGAATTCAGTTCATGCTTCTTGACGTTCTGTTACAATTTTACTTGCTTCAATTTGCAATATCTGGATTTTCACAAAGAAAGGTCACAAATAAAAGACACAATCTCTTCTTCATCTCTTCTCAAATCGTCCGTAGCCTCGCGGCTGTTGTATGTTCTTAGTTGTGCATTTGTGTTTAATCTCTTCGGTCTATTCTTGCTTGAGTGAGATCATTGACCAATGTTCCCATGGCTGTGCACCGACACACCATCAGCCTCACCAGCAGGAAACAAGTCGTTCTGAATCAATAAGAGATTGTGTGAGTGCGTATGTGTGTGATTTTATGTCTAAAAAGGGGAGGGGGTTAAGAGGCTGAAGTGGACCAGGTGGAGGTGATAATGCCTGGAGTCTGTTACTAACACCATTAGAAGCCCAGCACACACTCCCGACTGCACAAACACAAATATAGACACATGAATAGGTGCACACATTCAGGCTATATGCCTCTGAATTTAACGACACCCAGTTACTCTGTCAGTCAATGCCCTCATGTGTGACTACTGACGAAGTGATAACAGGAATCTTTCCTCACTCAAAACCAAAAAAAGACACTAACACACATACACACATCCTCATGGACGCACACAAACACACATGTAACGCCTTGTGATCACATCAGTCACACACGCCATTGTATTTCTGCACAAAGCAGGTCCTTGATGAAGTGACCTGCCATCTGCATGACAAAATCATTAAAAAGACCAGTTGACATAGACCCACACACATAAATACACACACACACTCAGATATAATAATGTATTACACAGGATAAGGTGACAAAGATTTAAGACATTATGGGTTGGTCCAGGAAATGTTACTTCTGGGGTTGTTCTATTTCACTGAATACAAGGACCAGTTTATACACTGAACAGCATCTGCACCTACAAATAAGCTTCACACACACACACACACACACACACGCTCACTCGCACCCACGCTCACTCACCCCCACACACACACACACACACACACACACACACACACACACACACTGTGTGTTAAATGAACTTGATTGACCCGGCTAACGACTCATTCTCTGTTTTCCTGTTTGGCTTAATGTCATTTTGCGTTTTTATGATGCAAGATTTCATCTTGGGATTTCACTTAATTTGTCTTGGTGAGACATTTTTGGCAGTTTTTTGCGTATTTGTGCGGAAAGCTTTGCCTTCTTGCAAAGACAAAAGGGAGGTTGAGGTCAAAACAATTCCAGTCACTATGGAACAAATACATACTGTAGATCCAACGTTTTTAAAATAATAAAAAATATAGAATATTCTTCTCCTTCAAATTGGCCTTAAGTAGGAAGCAGAGTGATGAAAATACTAGTGTAGAGAAACAAAAGGATACGGTGCCACGAAAATGTCTCTTTTTCCTTCTGCATCCATGTGTGGGTTATTCATGCGTGTCTAGACTTTCCTAATGGACCCTCTTTATTTTTTAGTTTCTTTTTCTCTTCTCATTTCTATTATATGCAAACCCTGCACCTTTAAATCATCTTCTGTTGTTTTTAAATGATCTCCTCTCTTCTCTTCCCTGCAAATTAGCCCTTTTTTTTTTTTTTAAATCAGAGGTGATAATGGTTATTGAAACAAAGCCCTCTAAAATGTATGCAGGCGTCATTCCTGAAGGTAGAACACACGTTATGAGCCTTTCCACCTACTTTTCTGTGCCTTAATGGGAAAAAAGGGAACTGGCTTGGTCTCAGGGTTTTGTAATTTATGCTTAAACTGAAGCAGACCCACCGACCTGATCAGGGGAGAGCGCCAGTGCACCAAGGAACAGCAGCGACTGGCAGAATTATTGCCATGTGTGGTTTTAGAATTTGGGCGTGAGCGGTAAATGTGTGAAGTGGTGGGGTTTTGTAATAGAGGTACTGGGATTCAAAGGAAGACGGATCCTGAATGTCAAAGCAAGAGGTGTTCTATTCTTTTGTTATTTTTCTCCTATGATAAAACCAATGTGTTTTATCTAGAACTGGTTAAGACCACAGGGGACCGGGATCACTCATAGATTAAGTGTGTGTGTCTGTGTGTGTGTATGTGTGTATGTGTGTGTGTGTGTGAGACCATATCGCTATCTCACTGTGCATGCGTGTGTGATCCTCCCTGTTCCGTATCTTCCACGTCCCTCTACAGAGTCTGAGTTCCGCTGAGTATGACATCACACCAGATCTAGATCCTAAAAAGAGGCTTTGACGCTGACCAGACCAAAGGGAGAAGGTTTGATAAAATTAGAGCTGTTTCACTAGAAAAACATTACCCGATTAAACCAAGATGGAAAAAAACTAACTTTAAGAATGTCCGAACAGATACAGTACAGGGCAGAAGAAAGACTTTTCTTGACTCTCACCTTTAGTTTCAATAAAGTTTGCAAGCTAAACATACACTGGGCTGTGTTAGAAATAAATATGAAATGTTTTTCTTTCAGATGATTGTGCTCCTTTATCCTTCGCAACAATAAATCAATATGGCTAGACAGAAAGCCCGAAGGCATGAATCTACTGTGGTTTCCATAAAACAGGCTCACACATTTCTAGCCTACTGTTGTCAGCTCATCTGGTGGAAATATTGTACTCGCTAGAGAATGGACCTCAACCAAAGGTGCCAGAAGCAGGAGGGCATGAGGTCATTATCCAGGAAAAAAGACAAAATAAAATCAACAGAGCTAATTCAACATCTATAGAGTTAAAGTGAACTCTTTAAAAAATATCTATGTCACTCCATGTGACCATATCCCCATCCTGCTATGTATTCCCTAAGAGCAGGGTTCTTTCCCAACTGCTTCCTGGATATAAGGGATCTGTAGTCTCTTCACTCAGAGAACACTGGTCACAGCAGACTGGCTATACTTAGTTGAACATCTGGATCTCTACGTTCTTACTGACTTCTCAGCTTTCACCATCTTAATAGTATTTTCGGGAGGGTAGAACTTAATATAATTTCCGACAATTCACTTCAATTCACTTCAATCCGGATTTGGATCTGAGAGTGTTGAAATTACACTTTTTGGAGTTTTTTAAGTCTCTACAGATATTCAACATATTTCTGTAGGACAGCAAAGGAGCTGCCCATATTGTCAAAAAAATAGAAAAGATTATTTTGTTATTATCACAGTTGTGAGATTGTTCAAGTCAAGGCGACCTTAATGCTGGCGATATGAGCTTTGAAACCAGGTGGTATGCTTTTTGAATTGACCATTTATTGCTACTTTTAAGGTTTCTGTATAATCCATGTGGATTGGATCCAAAGCAACTGGACTTCTGTTTTGGCTTGAAGACGTATCACCTCTCATCCAAGAGGCTTCTTCAGTTCTCAACAGTTCTCAGCCTCTGGGATGAGAGTTGAAACATCTTCAAGCCAAAACAGAAGTCCAGTTGCTTTGGATTCAACCAACATGGATTACAATGACCTGAATGAATGAAAATCTACTAAGACAAGTTTCGGTATAATGTTTTTGCATATGGTATATTTTTTGTTCCATATTTGAGGAAAATTTTAGGTACCTGGGAGATCTATGTGATCCCAGAAAACCGTTTGGTCAAACATATTTCAAACAGTTTAAAAAAAAAAATGTTAGATTTAAATCTAAATAAATGAAAAAAAAATTATTTCAATTTGAATTTTGAAGAAATTTGAAGTAGATTAGCGCAACCTTTGACTAAAACATGTTTTCAAGAAAACTTTTTGACCCTTTAAAGAGTTTTTTTTTAGATGTATCAAGTTACATAATTCTCACATGCATTCTCGATGCTATCATAGGCCCAAAAAAGTCCTATGTGCAAAATAGGACTTTCTGAATAGCCAAGGTTAACGGTTCCTCCTGCGTTATCCCCGAGGGCTCCATCATTGGCCCCTTGCCTCTTTTCATGTTCATGTTGGCGCTGGGTCATTTTACAAAACAGGTTCAATTATATGGCACACAATTTTCAAGAAATAAGCTCAAAATGGGCTCAAACAAACAGTTAAGCAGGACATTAAAGCTTTAAATCAGTTGCTACAGTTTTCAAGATGCTACCTATGCATGCAGCCACAGGAGTCCTAATTTCTGATAAGCATGAAAGATAAAGTGAACAATGGTCTTTTGTTATCTCATGATAACAAAGTTATTAACTGGCCATTTCAAGATAATGGCATTAAATAAATAAATTCCACCATGAGAGTTTTCTGCTTCCATACAGAATAGCCAATGTATTTTCAGTGGTGACACAGAAACAAGCAAACACATTAAAAGGTATTTCTCTCTCTAATAAAAGCACACAGTCATGAGCCGACACTCTGAGGAGCCTTACAATCATACTTTGAGAGGAAACAGGCACATTATGTTTAACTCCACCAGGGTAATAGAAAGGAGGCAATGTCTCCAAAAGCCTGTACGACAACAGCACTGCATCAACCAC
Source organism: Lophius piscatorius (assembly GCA_009660295.1). Classification (NCBI taxonomy): domain Eukaryota; kingdom Metazoa; phylum Chordata; class Actinopteri; order Lophiiformes; family Lophiidae; genus Lophius; species Lophius piscatorius. The sequence goes on along the minus strand of VRLP01002134.1, from coordinate 7,929 downwards.
ACGGACAGGGCACAGAAGCAGGGATAGAATCCCTTTAATAACCAATGATCACCGTTCCACATCTGGAGAAAGGAGAGACTACGCTACGCTGAACTTCTCTTGACTGAAAAAAGGTTGTTTAACAGAGAGAAGTTGTTGAAAATAGATTAAGTGTGAAGATAAAAAACATGGAAAAATGAGGCGCAAGAAGTGAAATATACTGCTGCTTTAAATAATTTACTGGGTTTGGAAAATGGAAAACATTGCAGTCCATTAACAGTAAATAGGGGATGGAGAAGACATAAAATTGAGACTAAAAAAAATCGTATATTTTGTATCATTTTATGTAATGCATGGATATTTATATGACAGCAAATAAGTATAGTTACTGTTATAATGCAAACATCCTGTGGCACGCCAGCGGTTCCACATATTTAAGGCAATAAAACCAATGAAGAGTGATAAACCTTTGGCAGGTAATTCTTTTTAGATGTGATTTAATTTAACAGTCATCTAAATATATGCTGCGTCTATTAAATACAGAGTACAGATGTTTCTTTATTTTATGTGAAAGAATAACAAAGCTGTATAATTGCACTCACATAACTGGAGTCATAGGGCAATAAAACAGTAGATGGGACAACTGGACTCTCTTGTTGTCCCATCAAATTTTATTTAGACTTTTACAGCTTGGTTTCACAGCTGAAATAAAAATCGTACGTATAAACCAAAAAGACAGACGCACCGGATGGACACATGCTAGCAGCCAGTTACAGACCCAAATAGCAGAAGAGAAATGTCCACGTGCTCACATAATATTTCCTCCCCCAACATAACCTGGCATGGAGAAAACATTTTTCATTCATTGTTAATGACTCGTTTCAAAAATGTCCTGCCAAGCTTCGGTGAACACTCCATGGCAACTTCATCACTGAATATTTCCATCACTTTAAAGAGTGCAGTTCAACAAAATAATGAGGACCGAGTCTGTGGATTTCGAATGGAGCGAAGGATGCCCACCATTTCTGCCCTACCCATCTACTACACATGTGAATAAATAACAAAACTGAGCTCTCTCTCTTTCTTTCACTCTCTCTAACAATGCAGGCGATAAACAAACCCAGTTTAACTATCTTGACCAGAACCAGAGGAGCAGAAAAACCCAGGACTGATCCAAAGAGGAAATCTGAGGCATGTTAGGACCGGCATATTTATTTAGTTCCAGCATTAACTGCTTGATTTTATGAGGCTAAGAATATCCTTGTATTATTTCAAGTGTAGATCCTGAGCAGAGGAGGTAGGAAGCCCTCAGTGCAGGCAAAGTCTACATAAGGGAAATAGGGGGGACTGGATCTTTATGAGGACCAAACCGGTTTAAGGCAGACATTTAACACATCAACACTCTGCATATGGACCATGTAAAATAAACTGACCAAAGTTGGCTTAATTGTATAGTTTTGTTATTGTTTTACCATTTTAGGGCTTTTTAGTTCACAGTTTAAATTTCTTTCTGGAAGCTCTGCAAGACAGCAAAAGCAACAAAGACAGACAGATGAGAGTTGGCGCTCCAGCTGGGTCCAGCACTCAGCGCTGGGATAGCCTGCACATAAAAATTATCCACAGCTGGGCCAGGAAGTGTTTTCCAAATTCAACATCTGGCTTTGGGCCTGTTACGAGGGGTTATGGACATCAATTTGAGTCTGTATCATTGTGTGTGAGATTCAGTCACTGATGGCATTTTGCTTGTTTCATATTTTTTCCTCATCTCGATTGATGTTTTTCTATTAACCTATTTATGTTCTACATGCTTACTCTGGGATGAGGGAGTGGAACTACAGAAACATGGATAGACATTTGTATCTGTGTAAAGCAGAGATGTGTTCAAACATTGGATGCACAGATACCGATACTGGTGATGGTACTGATGCACATACTGAGTTTGTATTCTCATACTCATACTCGATACTACTATACTCAATATCACTTTATAACAATGGCAACCATACTTTCTATGGAATCGATCCCTTTAATGCAACAGCGACACTTCCCGAGCATGTTAACATGACCACCTGCGGCGGCAGACACGAGGAGATTCCATAATATCCCTGACATTTCAGTGAAATAATTCAACCTATTTTGAGAGTTAACTGTAATGTTATTACTAAGTGCTCATATCGATATCAGTGAGTACTCAAATATTAGTACTCATGCTTGGTCTGAAAAAAAGGGTTATCAGTTCATCACAAGTTCTAATCTATGATTGTTTCTTGGGAATCGCTCTCTGCCTGAGCGGCACATCGTGTCATCTGACTACGTGATTATATCAAGGCAAAAATAAATAAACAGTGACTCATGTGGCTGAATTTAAATAGACCCCAACCGGTCTGAACTGATAACACGGTAGATTTAAAGCTTCATGTGAAAACTGCAAGCCAAGATTGAAAATTGTGTCTAGGGCCAAACTGTGTTGTGTTTCAAAACATGTTGATTACAATATATTACAGTCATCAAGGGCTTTGATTAGAGGCGTATTTTATTTGGAACAAAACTGCTGAGTGTACAGTTCATGTTCTTACACCCTGAAGCTCAGTTATAGCAATTACTCAGTGCTTATGAAATTTAGCTTCTTGTTTTTCTCATCTCATCCGTCTACTTGATTCTTCACATTGCTCCAATTGCTCCTTCAGGTATCGTTTATCATTGCTGGCTCACCTAAGGATGAGTCTTGGCTGATATGGAGTTATGAATTAATACAGCTGAGCTTAACGTCAGAGTATCTCTGTGCTTCCTTCAACAAGCCCGTCACTTCTATTTTCCCTGGCAAAACTACAGACTAGCGAACGGCAGACAGAAACAGGTGTGTCTTAACTGGATTCTCTCAGTATCATGATTTTACTGTCACATACTCCGAGCAAAGTCAAACAGGATGGTCATCAGTTTCAGAGAATCTTTGGCAAATACTACAGGCCAGTGAAAGGCAGAGGCAGGTGAGCCCAGTTTAGCTTGCTTGGCTTTAGAACATCTTTGGCAAATATCAGAGTGGAGTAAGTGACAATGGCAGCTGTGCAGAAAGTGTCTGTGAGTACAGAGGATTTGCAAGGAGCTTTAACTTTCTACAGTTACAGTTTAAGCCATAAAACCAATGAAACCTATATTATATTTGCTGTTCCAGTATAAACCACTTTTTTTTTGCTTTTCTTTTTTTGCAATTTCTTCAGGGCCTTGCAAGCAACTCACAAACTACTGACATCAACCTTAGCAATGAAGCTTGGTGTTTGAGATCACTAATATATTCTTTCACACCTATCTCATTTAGACTGGACTGTATGTCTTATTAAGTTTCATCAGGTTTGTGAAAGTGAAACCTTCTTTGGACAAAACTCCAGCATATTTTGTTCCAACATAAACCTAACCATGGTTAGATTTATTTAAAGTGAAGCAAACCATGAAAAACATGGTTACACGTAAAAACATGTCTTGGAAAAAGACACAGAAACATGATTTCAATGAAGAAAAGACAGATTTTCCAAAAGGAGAAAAAGGCTTTAATCAAACACGCACCAATCTATTGGTACAGGAACATGTAACCTAATGCTGACAAAAGAACATAAACATGTCTAGAAAATGTGGAAGACCTTGTTTCAGACTTTATTTTGGATCAACCTTAATTATCAACAAACAAGGGTTTATGTTAATGAAAAGCTTAATTTTTTCATTGTACACTTGAAAAAGTGTTTTTCACTGTAATGAAATATTTAAGTCCTACATTATGAAAATGTGCAACCTTTCTTTCTTTCCTCTGAAAACTCTTTAGCTGGCCAACAGTTTGTTAGTGCAGTTGCATAAACGGAAGTGTTACCAAAAGTACCAAAAGTATGTGCAAATGTGTGTAGATAGTTTTGTAACGATCTCTTTGTTTAAATAGATCTGTTAATACGAAAATTCTAAATCCAGGCTGAAATTTGTAAATTTGTAAATAAATCTGCAAATGTGTTATGATGAGATTTCGGAAGGCTTAGAAATAGATTTGAAATCTATTTGGATATGTAAACAACTAAGCACATCTGTAAATAAGTACATAATTAATAACAGCATAAATGTAGGAAAAATAAAGCCTATGAGATGTCTGCGTCTGCTCAGACCTCAATACCCACTGTAGTTCCACTTAATGTACATATTTACAGATTTTAATAAACGTTTAAAAAGTCTATGGACTTGCAAATATTTAATACACATCTGCAAATTTTTAAACATTGTACAAATGTCAATACAATTATTCCGTTCCTGAAAAGTTTTGGATGTTATGGGATCATCATTGCTAACCGTGTCCTACTGTATCCGCCGTAGAGCCTTCATGTTAATCCGATAACTCAAAAACTCTATTGTCGATCATTTTCAAATTGTAAACCCTTGTAGACCTTAGTGTGTAAGTCGTAATTTGCTGCTTATGAATCGACTTCAAGGAAATCCATCTTGCAAATATCCTATTTTACTGACATGAGGAAGCTTCTTTTCTTTTTAGCCTTTTTACGTATTTTAGATATAACTTCTAAATTGTTTGTCCAAATCAGTCCAGATGGGGTGTAAATGAATCGACTCAAGGAGGTCTTATCTTGCATATCATATTTTACTCTAATAGTTCATATTTTATTCACTATGGGGAGCTTCTTAAAAAATGAAAGACACTTTTTATAACTTTTATAATTTAAGGGAGTTCAATCAGGGACATTAATTTTACAATGCAGGGGATGTCGGGGACGACAGCCTAGGCCTAATTATATCTGAGGATAATTCATTACATACATGTATGATTCAAGTTTGAAAATTGACTTCTGAATTTTAATCTTCCCTCTGAGAAGTAGTCAGCGGCCCTGCCACTATCAGTGGTGTGATTTGCAGTGGTGGGCGAAGGTTGATGCATATCTCCAGTGCATGTACACGTGTGTGTGTGTCTGATGGGCACGTGGCTGCACACGAGAATTAGCACAACCCAGAGATCTTTTTGCCCCTATTAAGACACGATGTAAACAAAATGAAAGCATATACCTCCACCCTGCATAGACGTCAGTCACCCAACCCCTTCCCTGAGTAGCCAGTGCCAACATCCAGACTCAAAATAACTCTAGCAGCTGCCTTGAGATCTGTGCAGACTGCATTAGCTTTCTCGTGTGTGTGTGTGTGTGTGTGTGTGTGTGTGTGTGTGTGTGTGAATGTGGGTGTCTGAGAAAGAGAGAGAGAGATTGAGGTGGATTAGTTTATTCATAACAACCATGCGTATTTTCTCACTATTGTTCTATGCCAGGCTTTGCAAGTATGTGACATGTGACATGTGAAGACCAGCTAGCAGGTATTAATGTGATCCAGAAAGCTGTGCTGTGTCCAACCACAGAAAAACACCACCACCACAGCGGTGTTTCAATTCAGCAAGCATATGCTGGATGCAAGATGTATAACCTGATAATTTATCCATGATTTATTATGGGCTGTCTATTGCTTTCTACAATTCCTACTGAGACACTCAGTCATGAAGAATAGACTTGTCAAACACTGTAATTATCCTGTTTAGGGTCCTTTCAGCAGCGAGAGATCTCCACGCTGATAAAAGAACTGCAACCACTTAACCCAGCTCTGCACAAAAGATGTTTCTCGTTCTCAGGATAGAATGTTTATTTAAATCATGCACGGGTTTCCTGTACAAAGGAGTATGTGCACAGAGCATCAGGTCAACTGGGTTATCAGTTTTTAGATTTAACTCACTCAGACACATAAACAAACTGAAATACACTGGGAAAAAAACACAAAAACACCACAGGGTCATTAAAGAGTGTAATGGACTTTGTAAAGATTCTAAAACGAAGCAATTTTGTTAAGGCATCAGACGTCATGTTAAAATTAATAGTTGAATATCTTGGTCTGCCATTAAAAAGGCAATTTACATTGTTAAAGAGACTGTTTTAAGTATGTAAATGGTGAGATTGGACTAAGTGTGGATGAAATAAACGTTTGCATGTCTAAGTCCTCATAAACTTGTGAGTGTCAGGCCCCTCGGTTCTGTCAGATTCTATATAAAATTCACTTCAGCTCCACTTTATCACCAACGTCAGATTCATATTCATCTTTGACTATTCATTTTTCCTTCTCTGTATCCCCTCACCATTCTTCTCTTACATTTCTGACAGGGTTGCATAATCATTTCACCTACACCTTCCTAAGTCAGTTTCCCTTTCCCTTTCCATAACCTTTCAAACCTCATCCTCCTTGGTTGACCCTTCCCCAAAAAGCTCTTCCATAGAAATCCTTTCTTCATCTGAGGATTCATTTTTTGTTATTTAATAATTTAGATGGAAAATGTAATTGGTGCCAGGATTATGTTTTGTTGTTGTGGATTCTGTTCTGTTTTGAAGTGTTAAAACATCTTGTGCCAGAGTGAATATTGGTTGGCACTGAGTTACGGACTCATATGTTTGGTTTATGCAACAAAAAACAAACAAAAGTGAAAGTGAATGCCTTTAAATAAGCCTAGAAGTGTACTGTTTCAGTTGTATATGAAGACTAAGAGACAGGATTATCCATTGGCATCCGTCTTCCTCACTGAAAGTCTTTAGGGGTTTTAATAGAATGAACTCAAACCTTTCAACCCCCCTTCTGAATGTGTGTGCCCCCCTTGTTTTTGTCTTTTATGAACACATGTGCTCTACATTTGTCTATTATAAATTTATAGTAGAACAGTCTGTCTAACCAACAACATATCGCTTGTTTTGTTTTTTTAGGTCTCAGATGGAATTCAGCATGAAACTGGAGATAAAAATGGAAAAATCTGTAATTAAAGAAAGAAATTCCCAGAAACTCCATACTCCAATTTTCCCACAGCTTTAAATAAGCAACCACAGCAAAACCAAATAGATATCTGTGTTTCTAACAATGTAGCGATGTCGTTCTAACTAGTTTTCATAGTGCCCTCGAGCAGGATGGTCAGTGGTTTACAGAAACACCAAATGGCAACAAAGTTGATAAAATTTGGTCTTGACGGAGTCCCAATTCAGTCGAATCCACCTCAAATATTATTTATGTCTCAATCCCTTTGCTATTCTGTTACTTCCATTTACCTCCCCTGACTTCTTTTTTTTTTAGCTTTTTCCATCCTTCCTCCTTTCCTTTTACTGCTTTCTCAGGATTTAAACATCTCGCTCTGAGCAGCAGAGCTACGTACAAAGACATGGTCTCTTTGACATGACAGCCATTAAGATCACAAAACAAAAGTTTGAGTGTTGAGAGCCATTATTAGTGTAACAATACAGAGTGCATTCCCAGACACAAGAAAAACCCAGGCAAAGACTGAAATGTTGAGTAAAACAACAAAACCTTCAGATACAATACAGACGGTTAGGTTATCCTTGTTATTTATTACCTCACTGCTATTCCAGCTATGCAGCAAAGAGAGAACCCTCTCTCAACAATAATTATTTTTCAAGATCATGTGAATAAATAGAGCTAAATTAAACAATTATACTAATAATTTCAAAGCCAACAGAATATTTCACTCAATCAGTCTTCAATCAGACTGTGATTAAGTGACAAACTTAAAGCCATGTAATTCAATTTACAAAAACTTTATAGACGACCCCCTGCTGAAGCCAAATATATAACATTGAAACTCTCACAAATCAAAAACAATTACTCTTGTGCCCTCTATGTGTGCAATTATAATCCTTACTGGAAGTAGAAAAGATGGATCTGTGCTGCAGACACAGCCATAATAGAAAGAAGCCAAATATTATTCAATTATAATGCAATTGTCTTAAAATTAGTAAAAAAGAATCTGCCAGTGGGTAAGAATGGCAAAATTCTTAAATAAGCATAAATATATATATATATATATATATATATATATATATATATATATATATATATATATATATATATATATATATATATATATATATATATATA
>VRLP01002133.1:0-98521 GCA_009660295.1 Lophius piscatorius | reverse complement strand
TAACTTCCTAATTGTCGGTCCAATTTAGTCCAAATCCAATGAGAATCAATCAACTCAAAGAGACTTATCTCGTATATTTATATATATGTATGTATATATATATATATATATATATATATATATATGTATATATATATATATGTATATATATATATATATATGTATATATGTATATATATATATATATATATATATATATGTATATATATATATGTATATATGTATATATATATATATATATATATATCTATAACTCAGACTGTTAATCCAACAGTAGATGGAGGAGGCAGCAGCATTAATTTAATGTCACAAGAAAGGAGAGGAAAAAAACAGGTGGAGACATAAAAAGGTCAGATTCAAAGATGACTGGGTCAGAGCATCTTCAGAACTGCAGCTCCTGGTGTAAGGAAGCACAACTGGTAAACTGGTGGAGTGGGGAGTGAAGGCTAGCCCATTTTATCTGATTGCACAGAAGAGATTCTTTAGAACAAACCGCTGAAAAAAGGAATGCTTGTTCTGAAAGAAAGTTGTCTGTATTTGGGGTTACGGCTGTAAATACGCTCTGATAAGGATTTTGGATGATGCCTCTTTCAGCGTTGTCGCCACAACCATTATGCCACGAACATTGAACAGTTTTTAACCTCCATATGTTGTCTATCGTCAGGTTGAGGGACTTGGAGGATCAGTTCCAGGGTCTGCAGACCTCGTCTTGTGATGCGGTACCAGCTTTGAAATTCAAGGTAACGTTTAAAGGGTTTCGGACTTTACGTATCGGTCGTCACTCGTCACCAGCCGCCTTTTCCCCGTTCAACTCGTGTTAAAAAAGTTACAGGAACATGATGCTTAAACAGGAATAGATTCAATTTGAATCACGCACACTCCCCACGCATCATGGACTGATGCAGACTGAAGAAACAATAAGTATATATGATATGAGGGTCATTGTCTGATGACAGAAACGTTCAGTTCATTGGTCTCCACCTGTAGTTATTGTAGCTTGAGTGAAGAATGAGCTGGATTAATCAGCGTGCTATCATGAAGACTGCATATGAATGACTTTTGAAGGTAACCGGCCCAGGACAGCCACAATCCTCAAACTCAGTGTTTCCCCAACTTTTCTTTGGGGACCAGTTTAAAAAAAATAAAAATACTATCAACAACTATCACAACCAAATTCACAATAGGCCCTATACTTGTGAGAAGGTCAAGTTTTTGCATGAATTAATTATTCTGAACATCTGATATTTCTGCATCAACTCATTGCCTCCAATCGTTTAAATCTCTTCGTCTCTCAAAACACAACTTTGTTTTATGCACGTTATTTGAAAACCTATACGCATTAAAATACTTTCAAGTTGAGATGAAACTTTTTTTCTTTTTTCCAGTAAAGCAAACAGAATATATTCTCGCTTTATAAATTTGACTAAAGTAAGCCATAGCAGGCTCCTATTTTCCCCTCTCTCTCTCTCTGTTTGACCACAGATGGGCAGAAACTGCTAATTTAAGTAGTTAACTGACAAGCCCAGTGTAACTCAAAGGTGAAGTGCAGGTGTAAATCTGAAAAGTATGTAAGAAATTCATCAAATAAAGTCTTCTAGGACCCAATCCAAACTTGGAAATAATTGGTCTAACAGTTAGACCAATTATTTCCAAAGTAAATAATTGGAACATTAGCTGCTCATCCATCAATTACACTCTAACTGATGGCGAGCAGCTAATGTTGTTGGTGAGGAATCTTATTCTCTAACATGTATTCGTGTCGTAGGTGGAGAATTTCTTCTGCATGGGATCTCCTCTGGCTGTCTTCTTGGCACTTCGAGGAATCCGGCCTGGAACCAACGGTGTACAGGACCACATCCTCCCAACTTCCATCTGCAAACGCCTCTTCAACATGTTCCATCCAACTGACCCCGTGGTAAGCTGAAACTGTCATCCACCTTTTTTTGACCATTCTGCTGTCGGATGTATGGGGTTACAATCTTGTTATCAACTGGCTCAGTGAAACATTGGATCTATGTTCACGCTCACTAAGTTTGGTTGGTTCTTTTGAGCAAGGGAACAGATAGTTCTTGGTCTGCCTCCAAACAAACCCTGGTTGGGTTCGACTGAAATAAGAAAGCAGCACAGACCAAAGACCATCAACAGGAAGTGATGTCACAAGATGTGACCATAAAAATCATCTGATTAGACAGCGCGCCTTAATTTTTCTAACAGAGGAATTCCCGATGTGTTTTAACTCCTGTATACATTTTATGAGCTTGTCCTTATTCTCTGCCAGGAAATATAGACTAAAAAATATGAGTTCACTGAGCCCAGCCCAGTGCTCTTTGGTCCAGATCAAGAGAACCAAACTACCTGTTGAACTCACCCTGAATGACAAACTGTTAGTTACATCAAAGAACATGCATAAGATTTAATGCCGTGTGTTCAAACGTTTGTGTTTGTTTCAGGCGTACCGACTGGAGCCTCTTATACTAAAGCACTACAGCAACATCACACCTGTTCAGATCAACTGGTAAGACATGTCAGTCGGTTGGACTGACACCTAGTTTTGGGTAAAATCAAGCTGGTCTTTTCTTTAGTCTGTGCTCCAACAGGTCAGTCATGTCTCCATGTCAATGTCATACGCAGGTATAACACCACCAGCCCAACACCCTATGATCAGATCCCTCCTGCGCTGCTCAACCTACTTAAGGAGGTACCATTTGTCTCCGACTCAGAGAGCATCCCCAGCCCCTGCATCTCCCCACCACAGGTCCGACGGCACTACGGAGAGTCCATTACCAGCCTGGGCAAGGCCAGTATCATGGGTGAGTAGATATTGAGGTTTATAGCTTTGTAGGTGGAAGATACAGTAGAACATGATAGAAATGGTACGGCCCAGCCACATCTAGTGCCGTTCCTAAGCCCGGGTAAAAGGGAGGGTTGTGTCGGGAAGGGCATCTGAGGTAAAACAAACAAAAAAACAAACATATACCAAATCAATATGCGGAACGAGACGATCCGCTGTGGCGGCCCCCTAAAAAAGGGGAAAGAGCCGAAATACAAAAAATAAAAATGCTATTGGGCTTTTATTGTTAATAACAATAAATGCAAGAAATAGATAAGAAGTGATAGATGTGAACCCAAATGACCATCAGTCCTTTCATCCTCACGCTGATGAGCGCTGAGAGAAACGAGGGTTAAGGAAGATGCTCAGTGGACAGGATGCATGGCTACACCGAATCAATAGTCCAATCCTGGACTAAAAGTGGGATGTTTCTTTCTTAATGCACTAGACGGAGAGTGGAGACTAAAAGCATTCTATAGGCCTCTGATTGCAGATGTTTGATATTATGCTCTTAATAATTCATCTAATGACTGCTGGATTCAATCCCAGAACCTTCTGTTGTGTTGTAACAGTTCTAATATTTGAGCTACAGTTAATGCTAGCACAGTTATACTACTCTTGTCTGTGAGGTGAATATGAAACCACGACCAGCAGCGTTTATGTATATATATATGTTTATGTATGTATGTATGTATGTATGTATGTATGTATGCATATATATGTGTGTATATATATATATATATGACGTATGTATGTATGTATATATGTGTGTGTGTGTGACATGGATTCATTCTTCTGCCCCTCAGGTGCCGCCAGTCTCGGGAAGGGAATCGGAGGAATTTTTTTTTCACGCTTCTCCCGTTCCAGTGGCCAGGTTGGTGGAGTTGAGGAGGAGCCTTTGGATTCTGAGGGCGGAACCTCGGAAGTGGAAAACACGTTGTCCGGAGAGGAAGGAGCAGCCGAGGCAGAGAGCGAGGAGAAGGACAAACTCATAGATGTGGAGAGGAGGGAGGCGGAGCCTGCTATGACCCAGTCCATCTCAGCTGTCCTGGACAGCACCTCACGTGAGTTTGCTTCTGGTGGACACAGATCAATGAACCTCCACCGGCACAGCAGAGGGTCAACGTCTACCGTCATTTAACTCTTTTCTCCTGTAGTTCGTGTTTGATGAGTTCTTGCTTCTCTTAAATCCCCCTGTCAGTACCAAACCCAGAGAACCTTGAACCTTTCACTGGTGACATCCCCTGAGGTACCTGAGGGCAGTCTGTGTGAGGGGGAGGGGCACGTTGTCATCACTGTGTCATCTGCAGATTCAGAAAGTTATGTCTGAGCATATCACCTTGACTGATGCCACACATCTAACCAGGTCCGTAGGTTACGTACAAAGATTCACATGACTGTAGAGGGAATACGTTACGTATTCAAATTATTCAATGATGTCACCAAACAAAGATTTGGAATCACACTGAATCGTGACTGAATGCGATTCGTTTTTTCTTTGTAACTGACATCTAAATGTCAACAGTTGATGCAGGAAATAATGTTCCCTCTGTTTGCTTAAGGTATTATCTCCTTAAATAACATATCATATATATCAAGGACTTACTTTATTCACATTTTACACAGCAATTGGGCCAAAGCACAAATAAAGTAACAGCACTAATCTCACAAATATGATACTTAGAAAGCATCGGTATGTCTGGCAACGCTTGGTACGACCAGATGTTCACCAGTAGAAACGTTTTTTGACTGGCTCTGGTCACAGACCACACCACTCTTCTTCTACCGTCTGTCATTCTTTAGAGAAATAGTGAAAATCAGAAAGTTGTTGTTGTTGTTGTTTTATGTACAGCAACAACACAGGCTTTGATGCTAGTCTTTTTCCATCACTTCCTTGCTTCCTAAAGACGGAGTGAAGCATTGCTGCTCTGCTACGGTTTGGACCACCAAGCAGGAAAATAGGGGGGATATGAACCAAACTGGAAAACACTTTGGTTCGAAAATCTAAGCTATTATGGATGCAGCGTCCGCCACAGAGCCTTAACATGATTAGTCACTTTTTCATGGTTCATTTTCAAATTTTATACCTCCATAGACCTTAGTACGAAAAAGAACTAGATTAATTTTGGGAAAGGTCAGTTGCATATTTCCGCCACAAGAAAGAGCTTTAACTCCAAACGTTTTTGGTCATTTATCATATATATGATAGAAATATATATATATATATGTCTATCATATTTTACTCTAATAGGTCATATTTTACTCACTAGGGGAACAATTCTTTAAACATGACCCCCTTATTGTGTTCCAGTTTAGCCCAAATTTACCTCAAATGAACCGCCTCACGGAGACCTAACTTGTATTTGTCATATTTTACAAAAATTTTATTTTCATAAAACACAGTTTCTCCCCCGTAACTCCCAGACCCTCATTCAAGTTGTGTCTAAATTTAGCACGCATGAATTGACACAAAAGCAATCTGTCTTGTGAAATTGCTGAGCTCGGCAAAAGTAATTAAGTGTATTTATCCTCATAATTGAGTCACTATGGGATCTTATCTTCGAGCATATTGATGTCTTCACAGAAATAGTGAGGCTGAGTCAATGTGGACAGTTTGAGACTATTAATCAGTCACATTGCATTTGAAAAGTTCAATAAGGGGGATATCTTGTACAACGCAGGGGATTGGGGGGATTGTTTTCAATGTACGTAAGCCTATTTTCAAAAATGAACTCTTCAATTAGATATTTTTATTCTGATATTATTTTAAGGGGGGGAAACTTCCTGCGGGATCCGAACCCATATATACAGACTGTACAGGCCAAATCAATATGTTGGTCTTAAACGACTTGAACAGAGATGATGTGAGGGTGTGACATGAATGTTAGCAGAGCTAATGTGCACCACACTGTCTGTGAGAACAAACACTGAGACTGTAGAAAATAAGTTCTTCCTGTTCTTCTCTGTTCCAGTGGAGCTGGAGAGACGCATCGACTTTGAGCTGCGGGAGGGTTTTGTGGAGAGCCGCTACTGGTCAGCAGTGACCTCCCACACAGCCTACTGGTGCTCTTATGACGTGGCTCTGTTCCTCCTCACCTTCATGTATAGGCCACAGGAGCTGCCAGAACCTGCAGACGACAGCGCCGACGCCTCGTAACATCAGTGCTAAGTGACGCGTATCTGCCAGGTCACTTCACCCACACAAAGAATTACAAATTCATCACCATCACTCTCCTCATCCCGATGAAACATAGATTGTATTTCTGTTTCTCATCTCTTCATGCAGGTCAAACAATTCTCTACTGCCCATCATATCTGTGTGAAAACCCACGTATAAATAAGAAATCACTGAGTATGACATTAAATGGAGAATTTAAAAGTGTCAAATATTCAAAGACTAATTATTACCAATTATTTTGAACTTTAAATTTATTCATCAAATCTTTACTATTTGTTAAACTTATAGTATTTAGATATAAATGTATTGGATTTGGAAGGTCACAATAGGTCACAGTTAATAAATCAGCTTTTACTACGTAGCAACACAGGAGGAACGCAAACTGAGCGCAGCCTTCCTCCTCAGTAGGAAACTCCTATATAACAGACTGAGTGGAACAAAGTCAGAGTGAGGGAGAAATCCGTGTTTTCAGGAACATGCCTGAAGCCTATAGCCGTATGTCACTGAGCAATGAACTTACATATGTCCGCTATAACATTATAAACACTTACAGGCAAAGTCAATACATTTGATTATCTCGTTACCATGTGGGAAATTAAATATAAAAAAATGGTCAAGTGACATAGACCAAGTTGTGAATGCTAGATGACTGGGTTTCAGAATCTCCAGAACTGCACGTATTGTTGGCTGTTCCTGGTCAGCAGTGGTAAGTACCTACCAAAGAGTTCTAAGGAAGGACAACTGGTGGACCGGTGACAGGGTCGTTGGCGTCAATGGTTCATTGATGCTTGTGGAGACTGAATGCTAGGCCCTGTTGTTGATACCATAGAAGAGCTACTGTAGCGGATAGGATGCTGAAAATGTTCAAGATGTCTCTGCTAGAAAGGTGTCAGAACACACGACGATCAGAGATGTTTCATTGCAAAACAATATTAGGTAGGTGAATTTAATGTTATGGCTTATTGAATTGTGAATTCTTATAGATCCCAATGTGTATTTTAATCCACATAACATTTGGCAATCATAGATACTAGCCCAGAAGAAATAACTTCTTTTTAAAAAAAAATCCAGATCAAGTCTCTTCTGACCCATATGGCAACATTAAACAAAGTGAAAAAAACACAAAAAACGGATCCAACCCAAATGTAATGAACGTCTCCGTGAAATTGTCTCTGTAATTCTATTTTTGGAGCGGCTAATATCCAACAAAGATGCACACACCAATGAAAATACAACCTCCATGTTGGAGGTAAGAATAATGAGGCTCTGTGCCGACATGGAAGAAAACACCAAATTATAATTAATCACAACCTGACCTTTGAAACAGAACATCACATCATGGATCACCTTTAACGCTACTCTCCCATCAACCCATGTGTGAGGCCATCTGCTGTCAGGAATCATGCTCACCGTCCTGATGACCACGTAATTATAAACTGTTGCCAACTCACTCGCTGTTGGAGGACGATGATGCTGCCTGGATCTCCATCAGAGACATCGGGTTCTATGGTTCCGTGATGCTCAGAGCTTCAGGCATCATCCACTGATGCCACTCTGGAAGATTTGCTTCATAGACAAATGTCGACACTCTCCTGATTGTGTCTATCCCAGACTGCTGCAGGACCCTGGCCTAATCACTGCAGTGCCTGATTTGGTTTTAATGAGGACATCTTGACATTTGCCCTGGAAAGGACAAAGCAGCAACACTTGCCGCATTTGTTAACATGATCGTGTTCATTGGTTGTAAATACTGTGACAGCCAGGGTGGATCTCCGTGGAGATCAAGGATCAGTTACATTTTGTTTGTTTTTTTTAAATGAAGGAATTAAAGCCAAGCTGAAACCAAGCATGATGCTTGAAGTAAGTGCCACGTACATGACGATTAGACCATGATTCTTGATTCATGACAAACAGTGACACGTTAGAATGAATGAAACATTGAAAGTTCATCCTGGAGTCATAGCTTACTCTTGTGTTTGTTTTTTTATTGTCATACTTGTTTACACTTCTGTCCTTTGCAGTGGATTCGCTGGGGGAGGGCCCAGACGAGTTTGACATCCACACACATCTATGAAGGTAATTCCTCCCAAAATCTGGGGACAGGTAGACAAATCCAGTTTCTGGATGCTCTACCAGCCGTTTCGACCAGCTGGTAGAGCAAAATTTATTAAAAACAACTTATAAATCCACTTACCTTGATCTTTCTTGACAGGAACAACAAATTTACCACCCAAGATCTGATTTGAGGAAAATGTTCTTTTTGATTTTCTATGTCTGTTTTTTCCCTTGTAATAGTTATTTACATAATTTAGGGTTAGGGTTAGTAATAATTTTTAATGTATTTTTAAAATGAACTGGCATTAAAACATCAGGTGAACATCCGACTTAATATTCAATAATCCCAGAATCCCTGTGAATTGATTTCTAAAGTGAATCTTTTACTTCCCGTTCCCAAAATGTGTGTGAGGTTATAATCTCTGTTAATGCCAGCGGCTGGATGAACATCATGATTCATGTCTATAAGGAGGCAGAAGGCTGTTGAAGTGATTTGTTAGTGTGTATATATGTAAAAACCAACACCAAAAGGCCTGACTGTATTATTCTGTACTTTGTTTTTGTCTATTTCTTTTCTTTTTTTTCACTAAACCTTCTTGCTGGGTGGCGACTTTCTCTTCATTATATCCTTTCATTTACCAGCTAAAGATCCTCATTAAGATTCAAATCTCCTCTCCAAGAGTGACTAGATCCAGGGAGCTGTAAGTGGAACAGAGTTGGTGGATGTAGAGAAATGAAGCCAAAAGACTGCTATGAGTCGGGGTGATGATGCAGCAGCACATTAACCGTCTTTATTTGTGTTTAAAAAATATACCTTTACAAAATCTTCATAGCAAGTGGCAGTGCTCTAACATCTCCGAACGCGTTTAGATTTAGTCAGAGGAGACTCACAGCTAGTGTGCTAGACCGTGATGTAAAAGGTTTTCAGACCACAATCGGTGACAAAAAATGTTTCGGGCCATCCACCAGCCGAGTAGGTTGTGATTGGCTTGACTAGATACTGTTTACATTTTGTGCGCAAACTATTTTATACAGTGACATTGATTTTTTTCAAACTTTCATTTTGCTGAATAAAACTATTGGAATGTTACCGGAGTGACGGTCTGCAGTGTGAGGGAACTATTTAACATTTATTAGGAGGAACTTCCTGAAATGTGTGAGAGTATTTGAAGAGTCCTGCTGTGTACGGGACACTGTTGTCACCTTTGTCCTGTTTACCCTCGCTGTTCTGTTCCTTCTCAGATTTGGTGTTGCTTCATCCCACTATACCTTTAATTTTTTCAAATAAAGAGGACCTAACCTCTGCTCTGGTTTCCTGTCAGTTGGCTTCAAGAAACACATGTGGTTCATTCTAAACAGGCTTTTCTCAGTAGGTTTCTACTGAAAATGGATCCCTCTAGCCTCTGCAAACAAACAACAACCACTCAACAAGTCAGGGAATATTGGTGAAAAGTATTTACAGAATGGGGCATTACCTGAATTCTTCAAGTCTGGTGTTCCACAGGCACCAACAACTGTACCGCAGCACCATGTCTGAACTGTTCTTATGTAATTTGGTGAGGTTGCAGGGTGTCCTCATCCTGCCTTTTACCCAGTGATGGGAAAGTAGAAGGATTTCCAATGACATTGCAGCATCATTAGGCTCTCCAACCAGCTGGACTAGCATCATGCAGGACTTGGAGAAGGTCAGACAGATCTTTTTCAGGATGTCACAATGCAAGCTTTTTGTCAACATGAAGGTAATGGATCTTTTATCATGTGACGTCTGAACTCCAAGAAATTCTTTCCCTTTAATGTCCCACTCAACTGTTTGGTTGACCACATTTTGAGTCACTATTTTTTATTGAAAAACGTGTGCCACTTTACTTAACCTGTTTATTATGTGATACTATTTGCTAAAGAGTAAGGGGCCAAGGTAAGAGCCCTGGGAGACACCACAGGTCAAATGGTTCAAAGTCCTGTTCGATAAGTAAATAATTTTTTGGCCTATTAAAGCATATGAGGATTTGCTAAACACAATTATGTAACTTGATACAACCAAAAAAGTCTATTTGAAATTGACTTTTTCCAGGAAATATTAATACTATTTAAAAAATAAATAAATAAATAAACATTTAAATGACCAAAGATTTTGTAATTTTATTGTAAATTTAGAGTTTCTTGGATATTAAAGTAACAGAAGCCCTAAAGAAATAAACTTTCCACAGTTTTTTTTTCTTACTTAGGACATTCAAGTGTCAAAGGTGGAGATTCTGCTGTTCTTTCCAGAAATGTTGGTGAGTGAGGGTGAAGGTTCCTTTCACAGCTGAAACACTCCCCTCAGGAACAGAACCCAAGTACTGCTCAGATCTGCAGGAGCCTACTTATAGTTCTTATTAATCAAAAGAGGACATGAACTTAGACACCAGGATGACTCTGATAACCTTTATTTCATTAATGAATGTGTTGCTCCGGCATGACGTCACATACCTGTACCTCACCGACGACTCATCAAGTACTACATGAATGACTTCATGCTGTCTCAGGTTCTTCCTCCATGTAGACCGACGGAGATCTTGTGATGAGGAATAATGCCGAAATAATATATATATGGCCATCTAAAAGTTGTCGTGATTAATTTATAATGTGATTCTGTCCTTTCTAGTTAATTCATTTTGCTTTTCTCTCATCTTTCCATGTGATGTCATAACTCCTTGAAGCCCAGATGGTGTCGCCCTGCAGTCGTAGGCCCTGACTCTGTGAAACAGCTGCTGACTGTTCTCACCCCTCTGAACCACGTCCAGTCATCCTCTTGAAATGGGATCCATTGTGGTTTATTTGTGCCTTACCAGCATACGCATGTTATTTGGTGCCCATGGGCATGAATTCATGACTGAATCGTGGGAAATGTTTGAATAACTGAAAAGATTCAGCGTACCGGACACGAGCAGCAGGCTTCTGGATGGACAGAAGGAAACGAAGAGGTAGGTCATTTGACCAGCAGTAGACTTATTAATCAAACTTATTTATGAGGGGAAATAACTTCATTCTGAACTTTGTTGTGTTTTCTTTGACTGAAAGAAAAATGCAAAGTTTTTTAAATTTATTGTGACAACAAACCAAAAAAAAATCTATTGTATACAAAACTTTTAAGTCTATTTTATTTCTTATGGTTCTAAATTGGGGTGACGAAGGTAATAAGAGGAAAATATATTCTTTATAAAGTCACGTAAAAAAAGTGCTGTGTGATACCATTATTCTTTGAAGTTATAGAATGATGAAGATTCAATAAGCTTGTATTTAAGAATCGCCTGTATATTGCAAAATCAAATATAGATATAAGAAATTATTGAAAAGTACAGAAAACAAACCAGACAATGCTAAAATAAGAATAAGCAAAACTATTGGGGCTTTAGAAAAGTGAGAAATCTCTCCAGGGGATTGTCTAGGACTCATTTCAGGCACTTAATAAGCCAAATAAAGTCAAAATCAGCTTCAGCGTTTGCTTCTTCCTTTGAGTGAACAGATCTTGACATTTTAATGTCCTGCATAACTATTTAATTGAGAAGATTTTGAGTCTCTATTTCTCATTGATATGACTGAACCAGTTTATAAAATGACCCAGTGGGAGTTTGTAAATGTTAGAGTAAGGGGCCAAGCATGGAGCCTTAGTGGGCACCGCAGGTCAACCGGGTCACCAGGAAGGAGGCTTTTACCACGGCTATTAACAAAAGTTCTATTCAATGAGTAAGATTTTCTTTTGACATATTAAAGCATGTGAGGATTTTCTTCTTTTTTTTTTAACCTCTCCTGTCCAGCTGCCTCAGCATGCAGAATGAGGATCTGCCTGCCTTGCAGTACCAGACAGATTTTAGTCTGCGAATGAAGAATCTGTCATACTCCAGTTGCATCAATTGCATTTTATTAGTTATTATTGTGTGTTATCAGTCAATGAGGCCACCAGACCGGAAAGGGGGATGTGAGAAAGAAAGTGGGAAGAAAGGGAGAAATACAAAGGGGGTTGGGGGAACAAGGAAGAATATAGTGGAATCAATATCTACTAGTATGTGAGGATATACTGAAGAGAATTCTGTAACTTGATACAACAAAATTTTTGTCTAATAAGGGTCAAATTGTTGTTTAAAAATGTGCTTTACCAAAAGTTTGAGATAATCTAAATTAAATGGGCTGTTTGCCATGAAATTTCATCATGAAATAAATGTATAAGTCTGTTTTTGTTGCTCTTTGAAAATAAAGTTGACACCAGTCACCTGACCAGCCTCCTTCACAATAGGTTCTATAAGTGATATATTTATAATATAATATAATAATATTTTATAATATAATGAAATACAAATTTTGATAATCTCTTTGAATAAATGTGATATAATATTCCTAATTCTATTATTTTGGTGTATAATCAGCTGAAAATAAAAAAAATGTTTTTAAGTTATTTGGTAAAAAGCCCTTTATATCTACAGAGGGGCTGGGTCCACTTCCCTGGAGAGGCAAATGAACGAACAAACCAAACTCTATATGTAAATATTAAAGCAAAATAATCATTTTGAGTGATCTGAATCAAATGATTGGGGTGACAAAAAAGGCATGTCAAAAGTTTTTTACTTTATGCCCTAAAGATGGCAATATGGCATCTGTAAGGATCGGAGCCGGTTGTTTTGTGTAGTCATTCTCGTTATGGCTTCATGTGAATAGAAAAACATTTTTGGTAAAGCACATAGAGGATCTAAAAGTACAGTAAATTTAATTTAAAAAAACATGTCAAATAAACATTTTTAAATGATTTTGTTTGTTATTGGCATTCGGTATTTGGATTGCAATGAATGCTTGTAAGCTATAAAACAAAACATCTCTCATTATATCCCTGAAAAGTTGGGATCATTATAGAATTATCTGTCGCCAACGCAGATTGGTGGTGTTGACTCGATAACTCAAAAGTTATTTCTTTTTCAAATTTTGAACCTTGATAGATCTCAGTGGGAGGAAGAACTGGTTTAATTTCGGGAAAGGTTGGTTACAAATATTCGCCACTAGGGAGAGCCTTATATCCAAAATTACAGTTTTCGGACAGTCGGACTGGTGTGAGAGGCGAACTCTGAGGCGGACCATACAAACGAACTGTGGTCTACATTGAAAACGAAAGTCTCGGTTTACTTCCAACCCTAACCCTGGTGCGGTTCATTTGTGCTGTGAAGCTAAGGGAACCAAGTTATAAACCAGAGGCAGGAAGTGGAGCAAAAGATGTGATTGAATAGGGCCCTTATTACCCGGGGACATGAGGTCATTTGTAATAATTACGGCGGACGTCTGTGTTAAAATCCAGGATGAACGCGCCATTTCTGAAATTTGTAAAGTAAAACATTTGTGTGTAAGAGAAAACTCTGAGATTCGGACAGGACACACGGGAGGGTTGGATGGCCAGGCCAGGCAAAGTGCCAGCTCACGCTGCACTGGGGGGCAAGAGATCCTGAGGATGGGCTCCAGTTCGCTCGGGTCAGGACGGACGTCTAAATGTTCGCCCACCTGCCCGTCCACACAACCTCCAGAACCCCTGCAAGAAGCCTGCTGCAGACACACCGGGCCCGATAGCTGACCGGGTTGCATTATTCGGGCAGATAATGTTAGTAAAGTCCAAGTGAAATACAGACTTCACTTATTTACACGCACTAAACAGAGATGTTGGGCTGTAGTTACTAATTGAGGTCCTCTGCTAATACTAGTAATACTAGTAATACTAGGGTCCCCGGACTATCAGGTTGTGAAAACAACCTAATAGTTCACATTTCAGGGAGTGTTTTCACGGAATATACTGCTTTTCTGACATAACTTCACATTTAAGATGAGGAGTTCAATCATAGGAGTGTTTGTACGATGCAGGGGATTGGGGGATTTTGGGGGGTATACAAGTGCTGTCATGGAGCTATGAGAAAATATTAGACTGATGTCAGTTATTAGTAAAAACCCCACTAGAAAGACAGACAAAACTGAATCACATTCATTCAACCAGGCAGAATTTTGTTGAACTGAATTTAAACCATATGACTAGAAGGAAAAATAAATTAACTCAATGAAGGGCAAATAAGATGGATTCAGATATTAACATGACGTTTGATTTGTTAAGACGGAGTAGAGGAGAAAAAATGAAATCAAAAATCATCCAGTGATTTATTTTTGTGAGTGCATGGTCAGTAGATTCGGTGAGTTAGCCTACTCTGATCTGGGCTGACCTGATCGTTGAGTCTGTGGCTCTTTTTGTCCTTTAACACCATCAGACCGTTTATACTGGCTGGATGGACCCGAGCTGAATGAAAAGGCCTAACAAACCCAGACTCTGTGCTTCCATCCATCACCTCTGTAGGTCTCCGGACTACAATGAACATTCAGTCTGCCATCATCAAAGAGATCTTCATCCCTCGTGATCAGCGGTTGCTGGTGGCGGTGGAGGTGCAGAGGAGGAAAAGGAAGAGACTTTCCTTCCTGCCAACTGGAGCCAAAGGAGAATATACAACATTCATCTGTGTTTCAGGTTAAATCTCACTTTTAGATTTATTTAAATTTAAATTTATTTAAATTAGCTGTGCATTTATGAACTGGGCTTGTCTTGAAATCCCAAGAACCACTTTCTAAATCATCGGGACAAAAGCGTCAATCACAATCTCACGACTCTTCTACTCCAAGTACAAAAAGCTTTCCCGTTCACTTGAATGCGTCCAAACTATTGATCCGTACTTCATTACCAGCTGAAAATAATTTGATTATAAACAATTCCAAATCCTCCAGACCCAACAAATACATTCTTGTGTTTGGAACCAAACAAACAAAGATCTCATGCAACGTTTGACACATTCCAAAGAACGGATCTCTTACTTTCATTCGAAATCACTAAACTGTTTTGTCCTCAGTTCAGTCATATGACTTTCTATCAAGTATGTCCAAACCCCTGCGTGATCTTTAGTATTAATAATAATAATAATAATAAATACACTGCTATAGCTTAATTTGGCCCAAAACACACTTGGTGCTATGATTAAACTCGGTTCTAATATTTATTGATTAGATTATTAAATATTTGAGGATAATGTATTTTAAAGTTTAATCATTATAATTTAAGTATGTATTCTTTTCCCTCTGTGTTGCAGATGTTTCGGGTAATTATTTGGATGCTATAGGATAGGCAAAAAAACAACAACTTGGGGCTTCAGCATATTCCTTTTTCGGTTATTTACTGTGTTAATAATTTTGTAACAAAAAATAAATGTTTTTTTTAAATTTTGGTTAGTTGCATTTTCATAACATGTATCTAACCGACATAAATTCTATTCTATTCTATAGTTCTATAATATAACTTTCTTCCCTAGTGACCAACTCCAGGCCACATCAGCTCCTCCTCACGAAGGTCAAACAGTTTGCTGGCTCGCCCAGCTTCATCAGGAGGTCCCAGTGGAGCGTGGAGCAGCTCAGACAGGTCAACGGCATCAACCCCAACAAGGTCAGCGGCGTAAAATGATCTGTTCACTATATTTGATGACATTAATGACCACATTGTCAAAGCCACTTCCATAATTGTAAATATCACTTTGAATAGAAGAATGTCAACACTTCCATTCTGCTGCACTGCTCTTCCAGGACAGCCCAGAATTTGACCTGGTATTTGACAACACAGTGGACCAGTGGGTGGCCAGCTCATCAGCAGAGAAGTGTATCTTTGTCCAGATTCTGTACCATGCCTGCCAGACCTACTGGGGAGGGAAAGCAGGGGGTCTGCACAAGGCAGGGAAGCCAGGAGAAGTGGGCAGCCACAGGAGAGAAAGTCAGAGCGCTCATCGTGAGGCCAAAACTGGTCCTGGTGACTCTCCACCAGGACCTGCATCCATAACCCTTCAGGCCCGAAGGAAGAGTTCTGTTCCTCCCAGACAGACAGAGTTTATTAACTGTCAGTCCAAACTCACAGGAGGTAGTGATGCCTAACATCTAGGTTCATGATGCTCTATGAATAATATAGTTAATATGTCAATGAACCCAGCGACAATCTGTTCTTCTTCCAGATGCCTGCAGCATGAATCTGATCATCTACCGCTGCAAAGCCTTCTTAAATCGTATGACGAAAATGATGGTTGCAAACCAACCATCATCAATTCAAGGTAAAGCAATGATTTAAGGTGCAATTAAGTCAAGGGTTTGTTCTCAGATGACTTCATACTGGCCTCTATCTTTGACAAGTCAGTGACCAACAGACCAAAGCAAACCATCAAAACCATGAACAACAATAACTGTAATTTTCACCAACAAATAAGGGAGTGGGGGTCGAGAAGGAATGAAGATGAGACTTTGGAAACACCTTTCTGTTCCCTTCACAAGGACTTTTCTACTTTAAAAGGATCTTACCCATTTTTTTAAATTTTTTTTGTGAGATTTAGAACAAACAACCAGCTCAGGTTTTCCCCTTCAGTGTTTTCTAACTACACGCCGCTCATATGAATCCAGGGCTGTTTGACCTCTCTGTCTTTTTGTCTATTGTCCTTCTCTGCTGCACCTCTCTCCGCGGCACAAAAGCCTTTCTGTGGTGCAGCGGTCAGTTGAGAGGAGACTTTGTCTATTTTCGGGGACGTCCGTTCAATAGCTGGTCTTAGGAGGCCTAGTGATCTGAGACTGGCTACGACACCACTGCCCAGCTGACAGGGAATGTGTCTGGGGATGGCAGACTGCAACAAGATCCCAAATCACATTTCAGCAGCACTTTCACACTCATCCTGATTTGACCTGTGACTCGTTGTGAAGGATCAGGACCTTGCCTTAGTCCTTCATAAGCCGTAGTCATAAATGTACATCTTTTGATGCACCTGGACACATCATCAGTGATGTTTCCTGGAGTCATTAGGTGTTTTGTGTCTTCCAACATCTTACACCCTCGCCCAGGCGACCCAGCCGGGGTTGATCAAGTCCTAGCCTGTGTCCAAGTAGCACTACCACACCCATGGTTTTCCTCTCCTGATCCACAGCCACCTTGAGGCAACTTCTGCTGCCACGAGGCCAACGTAATGGTCCTTTACGAACCGGCCTACCACAATGGGCTCAGACCTGGGTGCCATCCCTTGAGTTTGCATTCCTCCACTACTTCAGCGTACTTCACTCTCTGATCTGTCCGGAGGCCTCCGATATTGGCACTATGTATTGCCTGACTGGCTGCAACCATTATTGGTCTACCTATCAGTTCCAACTGTCTGTAGCTAGCAAGCGAGAGAAGGTCTGTCCTTTGTCCATTGTTCCTTCGTGTTTTGAGTAAAGGTGGTTCCTTTGTCAGCTCAGAATGCCTACTGTGGCCATCATCATCATCACGGCCCCTAGTTGTTGAATGCTGATATTTGTAAACTTCCCCCATTTTCTCCAGGCACCACTTTAAAAACCTTTGATATAATAACTGTTAAAAGTTTTTTGTTCCATTATAATATTCCATTAATTTCTTTGCTTTCTTCTCTTTGCTCATTTTTGTGTGCATGGACAGGTGAACCTGGAAAGGGTGGAACAGGGAGCACTGTGGTTAATGTAGTCCAGAGGATGAACGTGTCTCTGGGGGAGCGTGGAGACAGACTGACTCGAGCTGAGGACAAGACTGTGGAGTTGCTGCACAGAGCCCAGCAGTTTGCAGATACTGCTCACAAGGTGACAACAAACACATCCTCTATGAGATACAGGAAGGATAATATTCCATAAGTAGTAAAATAAATCTATATTTCCCCGTGCAGCTGGCCCTCAAACATTCAAAGTAGGGTCTGCAGGAGAATGAATGGAGTTCAGAGGACACCTGATGCAGTCTGGGACCAGCAGATGGAGCTAACTCCTCACGAAAGCATGTCTGTGACAAGAAAACCTCTCTGGCTTTTGACTGTCACTGCCTGTCACTGGCACACCTGCCATGCTAACAATGATTAAAACATATTTGATAATGTACTAATCCCTTCTCACACACTGTGGAATGAGTTACGTACAAAGCCTGTTATCTCTGTCTTTCCAGTGTAAAGTAGTCCACCACACAGCACAAGTATTATTGTCTCAGACTGACGAGATTGTCCTTCTCACAGCCAGCACCCACGTGGTTTAGAAAACAAATTATTATATATTATCCTGGATCTTTTCACAGTAAGAAACTGGACAGTTTCATTACTATTCCATTATGTGAACCTATAAAGTTTCACTGCGTGATCATGCACCATTTCACTGTATGAACTGACTGTTTCACTATATGAACATGGACTACTTCATATTTGAATGTATTAACTTTCACCAAGTGATCCCTGACTGTTTCACTGTATGAACCTGGACTGTTTCACTGTATGAACCTGGACTGTTTCACTGTATGAACCTGGACTGGTACACACTGTATTAACCTGGACTGTTATACTGTATGAGCCTGGACTGTTTCAATTTATGAACCTGGACTTTTTCAATATATGAACCTTGATTTTTTTCATTGTATGAACATGGACTACTTCATATTTGAATGTATTAACTTTCACATTGTGATCCTTAACTGTTTCACTGTATAAACCGGGACTGTTTCACTGTATGAACCTGGACTGTTTCACTGTATAAACCGGGACTGTTTCACTGTATGGACCTGGACTGTTTCACTGTATGGACCTGGACTGTTTCACTGTATGGACCTGGACTGTTTCACTGTATGGACCTGGCGTAAACATGCATTGGCTTGTTTTTAAAATGTACAAATGTACAGATGACGGAGATGTACTCATCCTCTGCTCCTGGGGGATCACTACAGGTGATGTCATCAAGACCGCCCTCATTGATGATAGGTTATTAATCCTCCTGCATTTAATCAGAATGACTATTTTTTATTTCATTTTTATGTTTGATTACACTGGTAATACAGTCTGAGGATTTGCTGCATTGTGTTCAGTCTAAATATTTTTCCTATTGTCAGATAAAGATTCATGCTGAACATTTATTTCATGTAATCAGCTTTAGACATATATATATATATATCATTTTTAATTCTTTGTTGTTGTTTCTATTTTAACTTTTAAATTAGTATTTAAATGCAATCATTGTCAGATTGCCTGTAAATGTTCCTGAATAACTATTGTGTCCTTACATTGTGTACTGTCTTACCAAGACTATTAGATCATATTGCACTTAATAATTAATTGTAGTCTTTATGGTCAGCACTCATTATGTGTGTGTTTGTGAAGTCTAAAGACCCGTGTCATACTGTCACACCTGTCTTCTCCATGTTTTCATTTTGTGACGTCCTGTGTGTGTCGTCTGCCGTCTTCTCTCTGTGTGTTGTCCGTGTGCATCAGAGGGTTTGACAGCTGAGTGGAGATGGGTCGGTAAATCACATTAGTTCCAAAGAGAACATTGTGAAGCTGGTCCGTGTAAAGGGATCTGGAGGTCTTGAGGGGGTTAACATGTTTATGTTTGTTGAAAGCCTTCATGTTTGAAGTTCTTCTCTGAAATATGGCGAAGTAACTTCTGTAAGCCTGACTCAATTTTTCCCAAATTGTAGTTCCCTATACATATGTGCAGAAAATGTCCCAGATATAATGTTTTAATAATAAAGCTTGAACATTCTAGTCTGGACTTGTTTTTGTTTTTTTCACTCTTATCGAGGATTTTAACAGTTTTTACCTCTTCTTGTGATTTTATGTGTTCATCAACATTAACTTATTGTCAGTTCACAGGATTACACTCAAACACCTGAACATTTGGTGGAATGTCATACATGGGCCGGAGAAGAACAGGTGGCTCCGAATCACAAGGGAACATTTTTAAATTTTGTCTTCCCTTTCTTTAGGTAGGGTGATGTGCAGAATGTAACATCTAGTGGTGAAGTTCCAGATTCTGACCTATGGCTCCTCCGCTCACCCCTCCCTTTACTAGAATCTACTGTGGCCTTCCAGTGTTACAAACGTCATCGTCTTCGGCCGCATCCAAGTATCCGTGAAATATTGAGGTTCCTTTAGATATATTAGGATTGAATTTATTTATGTATTCTGTAAAACGATACGCAACAGCGTTCATGTAAGATAACCATCATTATTATTACCTCAGCCCAGGAGGTCATGTTTATTTTTAACTTGGCTTGTCCGTTCATTTGTATATTTATAAGCAAGATTGGGGGAAAACAACTGTACGGATTTGCATGAAACTTTATCCAGAGGTAAGTTTAAGCATGTCCTAAAAAATGGTTACATTTTGATGACATCACATCACGATCTCATGATGTGATGTCATCAAAATGTTATAATAATGTTTTATTTACCATGGCAAGAAAGGGCATTTAGAGTCTGTTTTTTTAATCAACCTTGGTTACTGTTGTGCCTTTGCAGAGGTTTGGGGTCTCTGAGTGTTTTGTAGTTATTTCTACACTGTGAACATGTCAGTCATGCCAGGGTCTGTGTCAATTCTGACAAATGGGGGATTATTTTTTATCAATTAGCACAATAAAAATCCCCAGGGCATGAAATCTCACCGTCAAAGGAAACATGAAACCCCGACTCATGAGAGCGTTGAGAGGTAAACCGGTGGGGGCTACACTCTCTGCTGGGGGATTCAACTCAGTGTGTGAAAGGGTCAAGGTTCGGGAACTGTACCATCTCTCCTGCTTGGAGGTCAACCTCCTCGGGAAGTGGTGAGGTACAGGCATTGTAAAGCCCCAAAACCTTCCAAGCAGAAGCAGACAAAATATTTCTTCATCATCTTTCTGCTTCTTCAAACTATAGAGACAAAAATTCCTCTCTGGAGCTACCGCTCAGTTTTAATATTCAGTCCTCTGCACCAACAGTGAAGCACAAAAATAGCTGACCCGTGGCCTCTGAAGATAAAACTGATTTTTCCAAACTAACTTTGGAAGAGAAATCTTTATTTTTATCTGATTATACACAAACAAATTTCTATCTAATTTATACAAAATTGATACCCCTGCCCATTTTCCATACTGCACATTTTATAGTCCATTAATACAATTTACATTCTCTAGAATCAGATATAGTTTACAAAATTAAACTTGACCTATGCTTTTTTCCCCGACAGCAAGGGTATATCGCCGAAAAGTCTTCAATCACCAAAGGTTGAGATATTATAGCAAAATCCATCCAGTTCTTCCTCACTTCCTCACAAAAAACTAACAAATAGCTGATGGAGCTCCTGTCAGTTAATTACTACAAATTTACAAAATAAAGTTATACGTATAGTACATTTATAAGTTCTTAAAGGACTCACAGTCATAACGTCGGGGAAATAAAGACCTAATGGAAAGATGGCCTTATACTAAGTTTTTTTGTACTTTGCCAGGGGAGATCCAAGTAACATTAAAAACCAAATAAATTAGAGATTAGACTTTCAGCAAAAGTAACCTCTGTAAATGAAACAAAACATATCTTCATACAGTCCTATAGCATTCTTCTGTGGGTCAGGTTAATAGATTTGGTTTGTTTGTTTATTTGTTGGTTGTCCCCAACAGCAAGGGTTTAAACTTGAAAAGTCACCAATCCCCTTCGTTATACAAGCAATCCCCCCTGACTGAACACCACAAATTAAACCAACCATATATAAACATTAATAATGTCAAATATGAACAATTACAGTACAACCACAAGTTGTTATACCCTCCAAATACAAGTTAGATCTCATTGAGGCCGTTCAAATTATGTCAATTTGAACTAAATCGGACCAACGGTCAGAGAGTCTTGTCCGAAAAAACAGTGTTTTTCTTGAAATATCTTGCCTAGTGAGTAAAATACGAACTATTAGAGTGAAATATGATATATTTAAGATAGATCTCCTTGAGTGGATTCATTTGCACCAAATGTGGACTGAACTGGACCTGCAGCTGAAAAAATAAAGAGATAAAGCTCTCTCTAGTGGAGGAAATTTCCAACGGACCTTTTTCAAAATCAGTCCAGTTCTTCCTGGCACTGCGGTCTATGGGAGTATAAAATATAGAAATGCTCCATGAAATAGTTTTTGAGCTATTGCATTAATGCGACTTCCCTGGGATTCTATTAAAGACCATATAAATGACAGATTACCTTTACTTCAGCCAAAACCAAAGTATGACCTTTCTAAATTAATACAGTCCCATAGTTTTCATGTGAGGGTCAGATTAATAATGAAATTAATGATAAGAGTTTTATTAGAGCCACACTTCAGCGTAATGTAGTTTACCTTCATAAAAAAAAAAATCTTGTAATAAATGTTTTTAAATCAAGGAATATCCTACAGCAGGAACCCAAAACATTGTAGGGTGGCATAAATGATCAGAAGTCATCCTGACAAATCGAAAGTGAGAATTTTGTTTACAATGGAGGAAAAAAAATCATGGTGTCCGTCTCCCCCCCCAACACACACACACACACACACACACACAAAATGCCCGTGGGACATGACAAGCCTTTGACCCATCAATGGCTACGGCTCCATCTCTGTGGAATGATGCAAATGATGACAAATTCCTTCATCCCTCATCATGTGTGTGCAGCTAATCGATGTAACACACAGCGACGAGAGCGTCTTGGCACGTGGCTGAGGGGCTTAGCTGCCTGATTGAATCATTCAGACGGAGGTGCTCTGATATCAGACCGTTGTCAGGCAGCCCACTGTTCTCCTCTGGCCTCCATTCACTCACATTCAGAGGCAGGACTCGCCTCTCTTTGTTGCTGTGTGTTTGTGTGATGATGAGAGCACATTATTACAATTTATCACAAGATGAGCATGTCAATTCCACTCAGCGATGACACACGTCTGCTAGACGACTGTGCATTTGATATTTCTGTGATGACAAGGCGGTCTGATATCTGCTGACCCCAGCATATGAATAATAACACTAAAATATTACCATGATATATCTGCATCGACCTAAAGAGTGTCTGCACCACTAGCTTTGACCAATCAGGGATGATATTGTAGCCATTCCACTCCATTTTCTTCAGCTTTTCTGAAGTCGGGTCATGGTGCAGCGGGCCAAGCAGGGTATTACAGACATCTCTCTCCACGGCAACTCTCTTCAGCTCATTCAGGGGGATCCGGGCTCCAGCGAGTTCTGGGTCTACCTCAAACTGTCCAACCACTTGGATGCGCCAAGAAAACCTCTAAAGGGGGCCACCTTGAAGCATCCTGATCAGATGCCAGGCCCACTTCAACTGGCTCTTTTGGACATTGTAACCACCTGCTTAATATTGTTTGGGTCCCACTTTGCAGTTGAAACAGTTCTGATCAGTTTCCACAGGACCCCTGAAGGTATGATGTGGTATCCATAACTGGACAATAACTTAGCTACAGGACTCAGGACAGCATTTTTTCCCTAATATATAGATTCCCTTCTTGGGGAGGAGGGTGAGGGGGATCACATGCCAGAGAGCCTTATAGAGGAGGATTCTACGGATCCTATGCAAGGATTCTACCAATCCCTAGAACTTTACCACTCTTGAAGCTTTGCCAATTGTAAGTTTTCGTCCTCGGAAGACTTGCGTACACCTCATGAAAAGACTGTCTGGTTTCTCCAGGAACTCCAGATTGAAGACCTTCTTCTACTGCATATCTCTCCAGACTCAATTCTGCTCAGGGTCTTTTTTTTGGTGAAGGAGCATCAACCTCAGCAACGAACCAGAACCCCTCAAGCAGAGAAACCCAGCAGGTTGGGTAGAGAAACTTCTATTTTCAAAAATATTTGTTTTTCCTGTGGGATATGCTGAACGTTGCTGCTCCACTCCACATTTTTCTGTCTCCAGAGTTTTCCAAACTGGCCCATGTCTCTTGTGTCATTGAAAATGTACTGTAGAAACAGCAGATTGATTTTGAGAGATGAATCCACCATTGTCAGTCTATACATACTCCAAAAATTAAGCAAATGCTTTAGAAAACAACAACATCGCATTGAAGATCAAGGGTCACAAGTAAGTACCGGTTGGTAATGATACATTTTAAATAGTAGTTCATATTTGTATAGGAAATTAGCTGAAATGCCTTTCATGTGGAGAAACAGTAAATTCTACATAGTTTTTTATGACCATGAACCCAAGTATACTCAGAGCAAGTGAAAAGGGTCTCATAAATCATTTGACTTTTATAATGGGATAGTGACTAACCTGTGTATAGCCTAGTATAGAGTATAGCCTTGAGCTGACAATGCTCAAGGCTATACTATGTATATATATATATGTATGTATTTTAACAATGCTGCTTTTTGGTCATAATTTTATATAATTATTATTATATTTTTTATTGATGTTTTTAATCTGCTTCTACCTTGTAGCACTTTGAGATTTGATCCAAATGTAAAGTGCGTTATAAATAAAATGTATTATTATTTATTATTATCATGTGCATATATCTCCCTCTAGTGGACATTTCTGGTAGTTAGCAGCCAAAATCCCTCTCTGAGGTCAAAATCCCATTTCTTTTTACACATTTTGGTACATCTCTATCCAAATGTGCCAAAGGTACAGTCCGCCTGGTTATATTTCACAAAAACTGTCTTAAATTACATTAACTTTGTGGTATTTCTATCAAATTTGATCAAGTAGTTATCAAAGGGTTTTATTAATCAACAAAAAAATCTGGTGAGGATTTTGTACTTTTTTTTACTCACCCCCAGTAACAGGTAGAATGTTACTGACGCTGAAAATGAATAATTTGAAGTCTTCCCTGACCACAGAGATAGGACATGCTAATGCACTTGACAGCAGTGGAGCTATTTGAAGTTTAGGTTGGCTATCTAGTTCAGGTGAGGCTTAACTTAAAATATCCAAAGAGCAGAACGGGTCAACCATGAAAGATTATTCCTCGAGGCTGTATGTTGTTCCTGATGGTCTCTGTCTAGATTTGGAGTGGCGATGCAGTTAAAGTTGCCACCAGGAACAAGGATCCATCATCTCTGCAATCATCAGTCACAGTGTTTAAGTCTTTGTATTCCGAACAAAACATCCTTTCTGTGCCCACAGTTGAAACGTACCTCAATGACGTACAAGGTCAAGGTCAGATGTGTATTAAGTGTATTAATGATGTAAGTCATTAATACACTTTCAAACACAGCTTGTTGCTTCAATACTTGATCAGCAATAATCACTGACAACAAGACTCCTCCTTCACCACTGCTACTGCTCTTTTTTTTGCTCAGGATAAAGAAAAGAGCAGTAGGATTGGTTCCTCCTCCTCACATCTTCGTTCCCAGCAGTGCTGTGAGTGTCCTGAAGAGAGATGTAACTTTTAGTTTTAAATAGAGCAAATGGAGAAGCTCCTTCGATGTCCTCACTCGCACCATTAATGCTTGAGCGCCCAGCTTTACGTCCTGTAACTCAGTGTTTGCTGTCCTTTCACCTCCTTGACTCGTTAGACTTTCCAGAAATTGGTTTTCCTGATTGCTGTCCTATCTCTTTTACCTCCTGTGGATCCTCCGTGTTACTCAAGGGTACCTATATAGAACCTTTCTAGTCTTCTTTGAGCGCTCATGAACCGCAACAACATGACCCAACATTCACACACCGGTGACAGAGGCTACCATACGAAGCACCACCTCTCAGGTGGGCGGGAACCATTTACACCATCATTCCAAAAGCAATGGAACCGCAATCTGGAGCTACATGGAATTGGGCATCGGGCTCAAGGACACTTTGACATGTAGACTACAGAGGCTGAGGGTCAAACCAGCATCCCCCCAATGCCACGAGATTTCATATTTATTATCATTGATATGTTATAAAATACTTCCCATATTTTTTTTTTATCAAAGCCAGTGGCTCAACAGGAAAATTTGCAATGAAAGCTTTTCCAAATTCTGTGGATTACAGATAGATTTCAGTTTCAAACTAAATCGGCCCAATTCCTCTCCAAGAATTGTTTGAAGCTTAACTTTTTCATACAGATGATAAAAAAGAGCCAGTGTGGTTTGACAAAGTCTAACCACCTGTATGTGTGTCTCCTGACTGGGATTTCTTGGACGTAGGCTAGTTAATGTTTGTCGAGTGAAGTGAAGTCCAAGCAACACATTCAAGTTCATGCTAGAAGCGCTGACAGGCGTCTGTCTGACCTTCACTGTCTATCTGTTTCTGGTGTTACATGAAGAAGAAAACCAAAATCTCCAACTTTAAACATGAGAATTGAATCAATTTTCCCACCATTCTTTTCCAGCATAACTTTCTCTTTAAAGACAGAATGCATTTCCTATGAAGAGATACACAGATAATTAGAATGATCTAAATCAGAGACATTTACTAAAAGTGTTTCAACAACGGTTTATCCAATACTTAATTTTCACAAACAACCCTCAATGACGACACAGGTCAGTCACTTTCCCATTCTCAAGCAGCTGATTCATCTGTCTGTGCTGTCAAGATGAAAGATAACAACATTGTTCTTTCTATAAGTGGATTTAACACTTTGATAGCCACAACCTCACCGCTGAGGCTAAGTGTGTCGTGTGGTTGTCCACTCATATGTGTGTTAAGTTTTTTTTGCCCAGCACTCTGCTGGCCTATGGATGAGCCTTAACCAGCCTTAATGCCTTCTTCCCACCATTCAGCTGGGGTCCACTTACATGATACTTAGCTAATGTTGTGTAGGTCCCCTTTAACCACCAAAACAGCTTTGTCAATTTTTTTCCTGCTTCTAACATGTCAATTTCAGGAAAAAAAATAGTTCACCTCCTGCCTAAAACATCCCACCCACTGACAGGTGCTATGGTGACATGATAATCAGTGTTATTTGCTTTGCCTCTCAGTCGTTAGACTATAACGACTGATAGTTATATAATGACCGACCAGTGTAAAATAGGTTTCTGACACGTTATACATAAGTCTGATTATTTTTATCCCATTACATCATTTCCTTACACAGAAGTTAGTCTGTTTGTGTCTTTGTCTCTCACCCCCTCTCTCTGACACATTTCTATTTACCCCACCCCTCCACTTATTCTCTACTGTTGTAAAGATAATGAAAAAAATGCCTCCTCTCCTCCTCTCTCAGGGTAGTCTCTTGCTTTCAGTGCATCACTAGAGGGCAGCAGCTCATCAGTCCTGGCTGAACTAAAGACACAAGATGGAGTATCAATAAGGGTGGAGAGGAAAAAGCAGCAGTGATTCTTTTTATTTTAGAGCTACTTATTAAGTCCTTGTAGCAACATGTGGAGAATTTACTGTATTATTAGAAGCAATTTCCAACACTGACTAGGAGTGACAATTAAAACTTTTTTACATTAAAATCCATCATGAGGAGATTTCTACCAGCAAAGACACGCACACACAAACACACACACAAACACACACAAATACAAAAAAAAAAATCTTTACTCTGAAAGGTAGGGATCTGTCCTGTGACGATATTCTGGCTCTACCCTACAAACTCACTCTTGTCCTTCCAATTAATTCTCACTCGTGACCAGTCTCATCTCCTCCGACATGGCAGGATAGGGCTGACCGTGATGGATGTGATATTAACAGGAAATGAAACCGGGGAGATACAACGCCCCAGTCCAATAGTGGCATTTGTCACTGCCCTGGTCATGCAGATTGGGTCAGCCTTGCCCCCTGACTAAGATTAATGATGACGGTAGCCCTGTCTTTGTCTCCCTGTATGGCTTCCCTGAGCACAGGACAGTCTCCAAACATGATCCGTCTGATTTTAACCCCTCACAGGCTGCAGATTGCAGTGACCCAATATCCAACCGACATGTAAATATTGGCTCCTATTGCATCACATAAGGGAGAATTGTTGGTTTTTAAACAATTCAATGACACAAAATCAGAAAACTCAAAGCTGGAATGTGCTTTATGAAGCAGTGTATGAGTGCCTGGATTGGTACACAGTATACTGGGAGCATTCTGGTTTGTAATAAAGAAATGGAATAAGCTAAAGCATCACGCACCGTTGCAGAGAAAATGGCTTTTCTCTGACAGATGAGGTAGCCGGCCCAGTTTCAGATGGGGTGTTGGGCTTGTTGTGTAAGACTTCAGGGATGCAGCGCATTCCCCTGGTCATCCATCATCTGCTGACACATCCACTTACATTCACACCAAACATACATACAGATGTAATCCTCTGTTTGATCAGCAATCTGGCACCTCCTACACAACACACACTCAGTCGCTCCATCTCTGCACCGGTGTGCACACATTATTTAAATACAATTAAAAAGCTGCTTTTTTCATTTGTATTTTGAACCTATAAATTCGACAACCATAGTAGCTAGAATAATTGTATATGCAGTGCTGACTCCCACTTGAATATCTGATAGTATAGTGAATGTACAGTAGTAAAGTATATTTGTGATTTGTGATGTCATCACTTCATTTTCTGTGGACTCTTTGAGTTGCTAATAGCATTTAATTTATAATTTAATAATAATAATAAAATAATAATACATTTTATTTATAACGCACTTTACATTTGGATCAAATCTCAAAGTTGTACAAGGTAAAAGCAGATAAAAGCATCAATAAAAAATAGAATAATAACTATATAAAAACATGACCAAGAAGCCGCAATGTTAATTAAAAGTCATAGGTATTGTAATTTCCCAACAGTAGGTACTTCATTTGGGTCAATTCAGTCTCCAATTAAATGATCAGGAGGATAAAATGTATGATTTGTCTGCTGGTATCCACTATGTGCCAGTAGTAGCCACACAGCCAGGTCATGAGCCTATTTATTGTTGTGGGACGGTACAATGTGACCCTCAGCTTCAACTGAAACAGTGGCTACACCTCAACCTCAGCATAGTGAGACAGGAGAAACATATATATTAACATTATAACCACCAAATACTTTGCAGGGGCTCCTTTTTCCACCAAAAACAGCTCTGACCCTGCGAGGCAACGACTCCACCAGACCTCTGAAGGTATGCTGTGGTATCTGGTACCAAGACATTAGAAGCAGATGCGTTCAGGTAGGGCCTTCATGATTAGACTTGTTTGTCCTGCACATCCCACAGATGCTGGATTGGACTCAGATTTGAGGAATTCAGAGGCAAAGTCCAAACCCTGAAATCATCGCCTTGTTCCTCAAACCATTCCTGGACCATTTGTGTGTATCAATGGGTATTATCCTGCAGAGAGAGGCCACTATCATTAGAAAATACTGTCACAGTTTTGATAGGGGGCACTTGGTTTGCATCAATGAGTTTCGTCGAAAGATCGTGATTTAAATTCTGGGAGTGCACACAAGATATGGCCTCCCTCTGCGGTTCTACAGACCCGGCTTTTTAAATTCTTTAACCTTTTGTGGGACTATGTCCATCTCTTATTAGATTCTGCATTTTTTAAGGGGTGATGCAGTTGTTTTATGATTATTACGGACTAATCCCTGCATCAATGGCTGTGTGTTTTGTGTTTGGACTGTAATCAAAAGTACTCGCAGTTAATGGAGAACATTGTGCGCCTGAAGAAAGAATTCAAGAAGAAAGATGGGCTGATTGCAGTTACTTGTCTTTGGCTACATCTCAAACTAAACATATTGTTCTCCGGTCATCGGGAGGTCAGGGGGCTCCATCCTTCAGCTTCTTCAGCCTGACTGGCCCGGAGGCCTGCCTGCTCTCATAGCCAATAGCGTCGAAGGCCTCTGCTTCCGCGTTTTCTCTTCCATGGTTGGGATCGATCCACACATAGTCAACCCACCCGGAGGATCCTGCGTCTGAGGTCCAGGACCTCTCATCTGACGTTGATCTGGCTGCTGCTGCACAGTGTGACACCACCATTGCGCTAAACTGGACATGGATCTGACTCCAACACCACCAGGTGACCTGGCAGTGGACACAGGGACCTGGCACATGACACCCTGGGTTAACCCCTGACCGGCGCCAAACCTAAACTTAACCCTAAGCCCTACACCCCAGCAGGGCGGGGAGTCTCTCCGCCAACTCCACTGACAATGACAAACCTCTTTGCGCTCCTGATTGAGCCACCAACTGTGTCTGCTGATGCCCCTACTCCGTCAGCTGTGTCTGCTCCACCTGGGATATGTTCAAACCGGGCGGGTCGCAGTATCACAAGGTGGGTTTACATGGGAAACGTTTCTCCTTTCCAAATGAAACCTTTCTGAATTGCAATGTCGGTTGCATGTTTACATGACTTGTGATCTTTTCCGATCCGGTGTTTACATGCATAGACTCTTCTAATCGGAATCGCAGACGATCCACACTCCAGTTCATAAGGTGGTGATAATGTTTCAGTGAGTTGGGTGCCGGCTGCAAACAAGTGCCCAGAAGAAGAATACGACAAAGAAGGTAAGGCGGAAGTTACTTTTGGTCCATCTGACCATCAAAATATGTTAAAATCTATCAAAGTTGCAATGAATAAATGACTGTTGATGCAGACCGGAACTGTTTTGAAGTCGCCATATTTAAATGCATCGCGGCGCTGAAAAAATTTGGTGGAGCATTACGTCACGACGCTGGGCATGAACCCAAACAGAAAGCTTTCCAATACAGCGTTTACATGCAGCGACTGGCTATCGGAAAAGCTTTCCGAAAGGATTTAGACTACCTCCTCGAAGAAGGAATGAAATCTAATTCGGAAAGGTTCTTTCCATTTGGAGAGGGGTGTATACATGCAGCATTTTTATTTCCGATTAGGCATCTTTTCCAGATCTAATCGGAATTAGGCTGTCCATGTAAACCCACCTACAGGGAGAAAGCGGCAGAGGATGCTGCTGGACGGGAGGTCAGGAGGGCTCCATCAGGCTGAACCACCATGCACCTGTCCAACCGTGAATTCCTCCAAAGCCTGAGTCACAATCATCACCTGAGACACAGTAGAGCCTCTGCTGTCCAGTCCAGAAAACACTTATATGTCGTCTCTTTCTCTGTTTCCTCCAAACACACTCTATAACCCTCGCTCACTCTATAACCCAAGACCTTTGCTTCTTTAACGCCATCTCACAAGGTCCGAACAAAGGAGACATTTTCTCCTGAGTCTGAGAGCACTGACAACTATTTTATCCTCCAATTTTAACTGAAGAAAATCGTTTCTTTATATCAGACCCTCTCCCTTCTCTCGGCCGTGGAGCAGCGCCTTTTAACCATCTTTTAAGTTTGCACTCATGGCTCAAGTCATCTGCAGATTCCTCAACATGGTTTTCATAGACAATATTAACTTGTTCTGGGACCGATCATCTCTGTTTAAGGAGGACGAGATCAATCCCAACACCAAAGTTAGCGTCATGATCTAAGCAAACAAATCCAACATGTGGTCCAACCCGCAGAAGAATGAATACACAACACAGAACCCCCCCCCGCTTCTCTTGCCCTCACACAGGTCACTGTCTCTGACACCATCGTCCCCCAAAGGCCTGATCTATCACCAACTGCCTCACAGGACGTTTTTCACATACAAGCGTCCATCAGTCACAGGGATGGCTGGTGGCTGACGTGTTAGTTCAATCTCTTAACTCATTGTACATCCATTTTAGAAAAAGCCACCCCTTTGAAATTGTGTTCCACTGCCTCCCTTAATTCTTCTCTATGGATTAATGATTCCATTCATTCCTTTCGCCGTATATGTCGGAGGATAGAGCGCCTACGAAATCAACTGGTCTTTTAGTCTATCAGTTACATTATAAAGACTTTGTTATCGAGCTTGATTCCATGATTAAAGACACAAGGTCTTGCACGTCTCATCTCCTTCAGGAAACAAAACCAAAAAATTCTGTTCAACATTGTCTCTCCTACACCTCCCGTTCCTCCCGTTCTATCAAAGAAGGACTGCAACAACTTATATGTCACTTTTTGGGGAGAAGATCCAAACTGTCTGGGCTAACATTATCCCATCTATCACTTCCCTTCATGCCTCTTCAGATCCACCATCTACTCTGGACTCTTTCTCTCCGATCTCCTTACAAGACCTCCATGAGATGGTGGGCAGGATGAAATCCAGTGGATATCACCCATATCAGTCTGCAAAAGGTCTCTTCACTGTATTGGTCCCTCCATACTCTCAATCATAAACAACTGCAGGTCTGCCGCGACTAGTCCACATAATGGCTTATGCTAAAATATAGTCAATTTCTAGTCTAATTTTTAAAGTTGACGCATGATGTTCTATACGGTGAAGCTGTTTTTCCTGCATCAGCCCTTTGTTCTCGCTATGTCATGACGTAAGTCGTTTTTTGGCTCCAGTCATTGGTCGGCTGAGCGTCGACCAAAGGCTTCAGAAGTATTGGAGTACTATTACTTAGCAAAAAACAAGAAGGTGGTTTGTGTGCTGTGCAAAGTTAAGCTAGAGTACCACCTTATCACGAGTGTTATGCTCGAGCACCTGAAGAGAAAACTCATAGGTGTGTTCTGCATGATGGACCGCCAGAAAAGGTAAAAGCGTTGCTGGTTCTTCAGTAGGGAGAGCTTTTCTATCTTTTCTTATAGTTGTTTAATAATATTTTCCCTGGAGTTGTTTGCCTGTTTCCTAAGAAATTCAGATAAAAAATGCCCTATTCACACGGTACTAGTATGACCTGAGCTGACCTGAGGCAATTTGAAACTAATTACACAGAAAGTCAGTGATATTAATCCCTTGTGAATGCGCCATGTCTGTAAAATTTTTTAAAGTATAAGTAAAAATGTCCACTGCAAATTACCTACCAGCTTCTTTTTTTTTTACAAAAATACTGAGGGAAAAACTTGGGTTTATAGGGTCGGGTTATACCCTTGCTGTAGGGGACAACAGCATAGGCCTAGTTATTACATTATTTCCTTTGTTATGACATCATATGGCGGACTGGTTTCAGAACGGATTCATTCATTGACAGAAGTTGTGACAGTAAGGTTATATGACAATATGGTGCTAAGAGGGCAGAATGTTGAGTGCTGCTGTCTTCTACAGATCAGACTTTTAAAATGGAACAATGCATACCAACTAAAGATGGAAATTTGATATGAAAATATAAATAAACATCCACTTGTCACTATCACCATGTCTACTACCCTCAGACCTGCATGAACAGCAGCCACGCTTCATCTGAACACACAAATCCATCAACAAGAAACACTCTGCAGGTTCATCTGGTCAAAAACTTTTAATGTTAGACTGTTAACTATGCTGAGAATTGAAACTCAGAGCTTCTTACAATCAGAAAGAGACGAAAAAAGAGGAAAAGATTGTTCTAGAGCCGATACACTAAACAATAAGACTGAGGATAAATGTCTCACTTTGCCTTGAAACACATGACAAAATCCTCTACGATCATTTTAATAGATTATGTACTAAGGGCAAAAATAAAGGCAGACTGCTAATTGTATACATTTGACAGATGAGCAAAAAGCAGCATAATACATACAGGGAACATAACTGCAAAACAAACAAATTGGGTAAACTTATACTCTATGGAGTAAACTCCTGGTTTCTATACGGTGTCTACTTGATCTCATTAAAAGTGTTCAATTGTTTCTTACACCATATGGGATGTGAGATGAGGGTAGAACCCTCACTACTGCTGCATGGTTAACAACTCATTATCTTTATGCATATTTATAAATCCCTCATGCATGTGTGTCCGAGCACATCCCAGATGCTTTGGAGTTCCTCACTCTGCACATTTCCCCCCACTGTGAGGAGAAACGAGTCTCCATGCTGTTATCACGCACACACGCACACACA
This sequence comes from Lophius piscatorius, assembly GCA_009660295.1. Classification (NCBI taxonomy): domain Eukaryota; kingdom Metazoa; phylum Chordata; class Actinopteri; order Lophiiformes; family Lophiidae; genus Lophius; species Lophius piscatorius. The sequence goes on along the minus strand of VRLP01002133.1, from coordinate 64,866 downwards.
TGCACACACACATAATCAAGCACAACAAGCTCGCCCCATAAACCAGATTTTTAAAGACACATGGCTCACTGACTAGAAAGCACTGAAAAAGCTTCTCAGTTTCACCCTTATGTCACTGCCCCTTAAATCAAATAGTCCGATGATATAACAGGCTACAATGATGATATGACCCCCTGACTCTCCGTTCATAAAACCCTGCCCCAAGAACTAGGAATCACAAAGCTATTATCGTAAGTGGGTTAGTTAATTTAGTAAAACAATATTCATCCAGTAGCTTTTATTTTCAGGATATATTTTCAGAATGGGATGACTTCTTCCCCTGGTACATGTAGCCTTTCCAACACTCAAAATAATGCCTTGTTGTCGTCCCCGACAGCAAGGCTATATCCCTGAAAAGCCCCGATCTCCTGCCTTGTTCAAGCAATGCCCCTGATTGAACTCCTAAAATTAAATGTGACTCATTTATAATTTTCAAACAGTCCATATTGACACAACCCTAGCTATCAGTCAGAAATATGGTCTAGGATCAGATCCCACAGTGACTCAATAATGAAGATAAATGCAATTAACCTTATTTTTTTAGAAAATAGGCCTAGTAAGATAAATACCATTAAAATCTCTCACTGAGGCGTCTCATACGAGGTACATTCGGACTAAATCAGACCAACAGTTATGAAGTTATGTCCGGAAAAAAAGGGCTCCCCCTAGTGAGTAAATATGAACTATTAGAATAAAATATGGTAGATAAAAGATGGATCTCCTTTAGTTGAGTCATCTGCGTCAAATTTGGACAAAACTGGACAAACAGTTGAAAACTTATGGCCTTAAAAATGATGACAATAAAGGTCACCCTAATAGCAGAAATATACAACTTACCTTTCCCGAAATCAGTCCAGTTATTCCGCGCTCAAAGGTCTATGTGGGTATAAAATTTGAAAATAATCCATGAAAGAGTTTTTGAGTTATCGTGTTAAAACGAAGGATCTGCGGACGCAGCGATTAGGATTCCATATAATCCCCAACTTTTTCCCCAATGGTGCATTCTTAGGGTTTCTTCGGACTCTTTCTCAATCAGGTGAGGTGTGCATTTATACCGGTAACACTGGGCCAAGGTCTTTCCAATATTTGATGACCAAAACACAACCTGATATCTGGAACACACAGTCAGCCTAGCAGCCAGTGGAAGCAGAATCCTCACAGCTGTGATAAGTTCTACCATGACAAATAGAAAGTCATATTTAGTGTCCATTTAGTAACATTGACAATGAAAGAAACTTTTCAAAAAGCCTGGTATTGCAATGTTCAAAAACAGCAGAAAAAAAGCTGTCATGATCCACGCCACCATCTAATAGCTTCTTCCCTGTTGAAATCCCAAATTTCATGAAAATCCATGTCACGGTTTCCAGGGTCATCCTGCCAACAGACAGACAAACTAAGTCAGGTAAAAACATGACCTCCTTGCTGGAGAGAACAAACATCTCCATCCTTAGGCTCAGGTGCTACAGCAGGTCATCCACTAATCTCAGAACTTGTGGTTTGAACCCAGTCTCCTGTCTATATTTGGAGGACAAGAATCGTAAGTGTGTCCAGAAAGACAGGAAACAGCTTTCAAGCTCTAGCATTTACAGTTTGTGTGTGTGTGTGTGTGTGTGTTTGTGGCACTTTCCAACTAGTCTCTTCTCTAAATCTTCAGAGCAGCACATCTGCCCCTGCCACATATAACCTGCTCTTGACCCTCACTGGGGGCTGGGTGAACTCCGTCACAGCCTGACAGTGGGCCGGGGTGGTTTTCGCTTCGTATTTTGGATCCCTTTGTGGTAGGCAGATCAATCTCTTTCTCCCCAAGCAACAGTCACCCATGTGGTTGATTTGGCACCGCCATGTGCACTGCAGCACACAGGAAGAGGGAGGGTGGGGGATGACAGCGTCTCCAGTGGAGTCGGGAGGAAGGTAAACAGTGACGCCTGCCAAGAGGGCCCAGGGGAAGGCCTAATGTGGCTGGGGTGGTGGAGCATAGAGCTCCGTCGGGAATATGAATGTTGATTAAACATGTGCTCAGCCTTGGATATTGAGTAATTGGACGTGGAGCAAATGTCAAACGTTTGTTAATTTCAGTGTTATGCTGGGGTTTATAGTCTGGGATCAGTGGAGGGAACTGGATGGAGGGACGATGAGGCGTGACCGAGGTGCTGATGGTTGATGGGCTTAACAAACGCACCCTCGCTTTTAAAAGTCAAACTTGTCCATCCCTGGTCTTTAGAAATGTAATAATACATTTACATTTAATACACTTTACATTTGATCCAAATGTAAAGTGCATTATAAATTAAATGTATTATTATTATTATTATTATTAATAGCGTTGGAAAAAAATAGACACTACCTACAGAATGTAAGTACAGAGGAGAGAAAGTCACACAAACTGCCAATAATTGCAAAAAAAAGGTAATGATGAAGCAATGAAATTTTATGAATAAAATGATAAATAAAATAACCAAAAAATATGGCATCACGTCCCAAGATCAGCTAAAAACTCAAAAGGATAAAGATTGGGATGAAAGTAAAGATGACATCATATTCATGAGATCAAAGAAATAAGTCAGGGGATGAAATCAATAGAAATGACATCTCACAGGGAGAATGAAAGCAAAAGGACAATAGAAAGGATAAATCGACTGAAAAGGATAAGGTCACATGAAAGCAAGTTTTTGAAAGTGTGTTTTAAGAAGTGATTTGAAAAAAAGTCACCCATTCCTCATCAGGTAGATCGTTCCAAAGCTGAGGTTGCCCTGAAAGCAAAAACATGGTCACCTTTAGGCTTTAGCCCGGACCTTGGCAGCACATAGGCAGCACTGAAGAATTCAAGGACACAAGCTGGCTCATAAGGAGTTTTTTAAAACTCTGTTCTAATGCTAAGTTCACACTGCACACAACCGGAACGCTAATTGAAATTATTTTTCTGTTCTCAGTTTGAACAGCACAAAGCACATATAGGATTTCATAGCATTTGAGCCTGCTTGGTTAGTCAGCTTGCTTAGCTTTACTGATTTACAGCAAGCCCACAGTTCTGGCCCGATCACCAGAAAAAAGGCTCTCCTGAGAGAGTTGGCTCAGTTTCCCGTCCCTACTTTAAAGAATGGCTAAATGCCATGATTTCCTGTCTATATGATGAAGTAAGACAATATACCCACTCCAGCACCTTTTATTTCATTTCATAGAACCTGTTTACCCAACAGGCCCATTTTACGGTCCACAATGGTTTTAGAGCGTCATGGCCTCATTGTATATAATATACGATCAAGGAATCAAAGCTTTCATCCATTTTCTTTCGGCTGCTCCACAAATTCTCTCCATCTCATCAACTCTGTGATGTTTAACCACGGAGGGTCTCTGTCAGTCCACCGCTTTTACCCTTTTACATCCACCTATTTTCTGGTGGATGGAAGATGGAGATTGGGTTGCTTGACGTCATGTGACATGAAAACCACTGGCCTGAGGGGAAACAACTACTTCTTTATAAGTATTGATTTTTCTCTGTGAGGACTGAAAACCATGTTAACCATTACCTTAGATAAATTTAAAAATTCACGAAGAATGCAAATGAAAGGTTTAGTTGTATCTCTTTTGTCAGTATTATTTTGCAACTCAAATCCTCTGGTAATATTACATAACCTTTACTCAAGCGATCCATCCTTCTTTTCAACCAAAAAATAATTTTTTTACGGCTTTGCAAAAAGCTCACAGTCTTCTTCTGTTTCCATCTTCCTCTGGAACACCAACCAACTGCATATCCTCTTTTTACTGCAATCCTGACACCTTCTTTTGTCTTCTCCTTTTCCATCTGCCTGGCATCATCTTCAGCATCCTTCTACCAGTAGATCTACTATCCCTCCTCTTCACGTGTCCAAGCCATATGAATCTGGCCTCTCTTACTTTGTCTCCAAGACGTCTAAACTGGGCTCTCCCTCTGATGTGCTCCTCTCTAATCCTGTCCATCCTCGTCACTCCCAAAGAACATCTGAACATTTTCAACTCTGCCTCCTGTCCTTTTCTCAAGAATCGCACATTGGTTGTCAAATGTATGCAAAACTGTAACATTGTCACTATTATATCCCTATTTTACTCTAATAGTTCACATTTGACTCTCTAGGGGGAGCTATTTCACAACACTTTCTAACCGCTGGTGCAATATGGACTGTCTGAGATAATTATTGAGTCACATTTAATTTTAGGAGTTGAAGCAGGGGAATTGCTCGTAAAGCTCAGGGGATTGGGGTCTTTTCGGGGATATACCTTTAGTGGCAGGGATAACAGCGTAGACCTTGGTCTCCCTGATGAGGATATCAGAATTCTTACCATGTTGATGTATGGCTTCCATTCTATGTTTGTAAGATGAAGACCATCCCAGAAGTTTTTGTTGATATGGATATTCAGGTTCCTTCTCAGGGTTAATCTAGCACATCTGGTTGTACTCCCCAGACCATCTTTGAGAGAAGAACAGCTCCTTCACTCCCAGATCTGTATACCCCTCACATTTACATCATCCTTACTGTCTTATGCTCTCCGCTATGTGAATCTTGCTCTACTTCTCCCAGTCGAATCTAATGAGCATCATCTTTGTCCAGGGATGCTGGCGGTCTCCTTTGTGTGGCTAGACAGGTGTCTAACTGAATGATGAATGACCCTGTTTCTCCCAACATAATTGGCTTCTTGCTGTTTGGCCTTAGAATGGTTACATGTCTGCTGGGCAGCCACCTCCATCTGTCAATCACCAACCTGCTGCTGCCTGGCTGGACCTCTGATAGCTATGCTAATGCTCAGTCCTCTCGTCCCATTGGCTGAACCTGTGCTGGTCCAAGCTAATCCATTAAAGCTGTGACAGTAATAATCTCCCCCCAAACACAGGGTTCCCACTGTGCTAAACGTTATTTGACCGTTCCTGTCACGTTGGTGTTGGCAGGCACACCGGTGAGGTGATGGATGAACCCAGCCCCGGCCCACTCATTCATCACCTGTGACTTGTGTTTGTGTGTTGTTTCAATAATTTAAAAGGTTTCTGGGACTTTTGATTTCTTTCAATTAAGACACGTCCTGCTGGCCTCATATCACTGTTAAACCTGGAAAGCCTTATTCGGGTCGAGGCTGTATCTTTTCTGATTTTTATAAAGATTGGTATAAGATGAGATGTTTATGTGATGAGGTATCAATGATGGGGATCAACTATACTGACGAGACATAATGCCAAGTGGGCTGCACGACATGTTTATATAAGGGTAGTAATTGCACAGGCTCACAGTGATAGATATAATCAGCATCAAATGGTCTTGCCTGACAAGACCAAATAAATAGGCTGTGCACTCTGGAGCACACCCATTAACTCCACCAGTTTATTTTGTTTTCTCTTTCAGCGATTGCGGAACGGAAGGTCAAACTGTTTCATTCATAAATAAAAGGCAGTTTTCCCTCCTGTGAGATAAAAGCTGAAAAACATGTGAACCCCACAGGGAGTTTGATGTTCTGCTTTAATCATGTTAGACTTAAAAAGGTAGATCTTCAACCTTAAAGGAAGCGGCGTTATTATATCTCAAAAGTCAGGAGTGTCATGGAATCGTCATCGCCGCAGTTGCGTCCGCATCCACTGCAGATCCTTCATGCTGACGTCATAACTCTGTCCAAATAAAGTCCAGGTTTGGTGTATATGAATCAACTCAGGGAGACAAACCTTTTCATACATCATATTTTACTCGAGTAGTTAATATTTCATACTCACTAGGTGGAACACTATTTCAGACATAACTTTAATTTGAAGACTTCTATCAGGGGTACAATGCAGGGGATTGGGAGCTTTCGGAGATAAATCATTGCTGTCAGTGGCGACAGCGTAGGCCTAGTTCTTACCCTTATGAGCATGACATTTTGTATGTATCACTATTACTAATGTTATTTTCTTGGCAGAAGTTTTGAAAGACAATCTGTAAAGTCTCTTTCTCCAAAGGAAACAATTGCATTTTATTACATTTGGAAACGGTGCATGAATGCAATCGGATCAAAACAATGAATCCATGGCAGACAAACCTTGTTTCTATCACTGCCCTCCTGTCTCTTTGTCTAATAATGTATACTTCTGGTACAAAATAGTGAAATCAGTTCTCTACATTTGAGCCATACCTGAGAAGCAGCGGGCAGGGATCGAACTAAGACTGATGCAGGACGACGGATGAAGGGACGACCACTTCGTCTCAATTAAATGGGCCATATTGCTAGCCACCAAAACAGTACAAAACATTTTTTCTCAGCTTGAGTGACATCTGGTCCTGGTCAGAAGTGGAGCGATCACTGGGGTGACGGTCCCAAATGAGACATCCATATATTAATATCAGCTTTTCTGGTGTCATACAAAAATACAGATACACTGAACTCAGTCCCTATTACCGGTGCTGACCATTAACAGATTTCTCTGAAAACAGAGATTTTCTGAAATGACCACCATTGATTTTACCCAGGAGCAAAAGTCAGACTCATGAAGCATTTAATCCTTTCATGTCCTGCTAAAATGTTTGAGCTCATTTTAGGTCCCTATTTCTTATTGAGTCGCTTGACTGAACCTTCTTATATAAACGTGGCCCCTAAAGAGTAGGGGACCAAGTATGGCGCCCTGGGAGACACCACAGGTCAAAGGGGCCACTAAGGAAGAGGCATTTACCAATGCTATTAAGAGAGTCATATTCCATATGTAGGATTTTTGGGGGCATATTAAAGTCTGTGAGGACTAACTAAAAATAATTATGTAACTTGATACAACCAAAAAGTCAAATAAGGTTCAAGTTTTCTAAAAAAAATCCTTTACAAAACGTTTGAGCTAAACGGATTACAATTGACTATTTCCATGAAATCCAAAATGTCACAATGAATTTCATAAGTCTGATGGCTTTGAACTGTAGTCAGGGTGAGTGGCTGGGATGTGCCAGGCAGGAGTGTTTTTAGAGACAAGGAAATAACGAAAAACTCTATAGAGAGCTGGTCAAATAAAAGAGAACTAAGGCTGATCTGGTGAAGAGTGACAAACAGTAAAGCTGGATTTGAGGTAGAAGACAGACGTGTTGAGGACAAGACTGCAGCATCAGGTCCAGCCACACACGACAAAAAAGGGAATTTCAGTAAGAGATGAAAAGCCGTGTTTCAGGGAAATGTATCTTATTTCTTTGTCTCAAAAGAAAAATAATCTTGTCAATCTTTCACATTACAAAATAATCATACTTTAAGAAAATATGTCTTACTTTTTTTATTAGTCAGATAGCCCAGCTCAGTCGGAGCTAGTTTGAACCAGAAATAAGGGACAATATTTGTTTTATATTTCATCAGAGGAAGAAACTTTTCTTTTTTTTTTAAGGACATGGAATTTTATATAAAAGTATTTTTGTCTTATTTTAAGCTCTTCCCCCTAACTCTTGGTCTTGGATGAAGCTATAAGTTCCTTAAATAAAATCAATCAATGGAATTTTTTTCATTAATTTTTGGAAATTAATCTTGAAATAAATTACTTTTAATTGCTTGTAATTAGCAAACCTTGGTGGGCGGCTGTAGCTCAGTGGGTGGAGCGGTCGTTTCCCAGCTGGAAGACCAGCAGGTTGTTGGTTGGAGCCTAGGCTGAGGGGATGGCTCAAATTTAGGGAAATTATTCGACGATGTTCTGTGTTTGACTAGAAATGTGATTAATAAAAGAAACATGACTATTATAGTATTTTTGTTTCGTTTTAAGATCCATTATGTTACGTTTCAATACAAAAATACAAAGGCCCCAAATGTAAACACTTGAAAAGAAAATCTGCTCAAAAATAAAGTTTAATGAACAAGGTACAAATAAAACTATAAAACTAAACAGAAGAAAAAAATCTAGTGGCAAATCGTCCGAAGTAACAAATAAATATCCAAAGAAGCAAATAATGATCAAAATGCCAAAGTAAGAAATAATGCACAATCCCAAAGTAAGAAATGAGAAACAAAACTAACCTGAGACTGGTTTCAGGGGGAACAAGGAAGCAGGAACAAGGAGCATGGGATGGAACACAGATGCTCTGACAAGGAGGGAAAGAGTAACAACGACAAATGGGAAACAGGTGAGGGCCGGGGACAGGTGACAACATTTAACAATCAAGGAGGACACGCTAGGAAACGGGATTCATGCAAACACATTCACACAGATCAGAGAGGAGAAAGTGGAACGGAAAGAAACAAAGAGGGAGACAGGTGGAAAACATAGACTTTTACCCACACACTTTTTATTAATCATCACAAAATAGGTGGCCATCTTTGTAAATGGTGGTTTGATAGAGTTTATTTTACTTTTAATATTATACATATCTTATGAGAATGTATTTTCTCCTCCAGGCTTAGAATAGAGTTTGAGGGCGTGATTTGTGAAGAGCTGTGTTTAGATATAAGCAGATCCATCACAAAGACATGTGGCGAGGTAAAGTTAAAGGCAGGATGTGACTTTTGCACACATTTCTGTTTTGTTATGGAGAGGCAGTAGAACTGTCCTGCACTTCTCTGGCCCAGCCTGTGAGATTTATATGACGCGAGTGTCCGGGGCACACGCTCTTGAATCTCATCACAACCAAACAGCCTGCATGTTTATGTCACCAGTGACAGATCCTTCCATCCATGAGACAATTCATTTGGAGATTCAGACTTTTTTCCAGCATCAGCCCGTGCTTGATGTAGATTTGAGAGAATTGGTCTTTTTCTGCATATCAAAATGTAACACATGCTTACTGCTGCTGCGGAACCAGTTTAATATCATCTGGAAAAAACGTCACTAAAACCAAAAATTATTTGTTTTGTTCGTTTTGGAAAAGAATAATATTTATTAGTCTTTCTAGGTATAGTTCTTACTTTTGAATAAATGAATAAGAATACTGAATATTGCCTGTAAAATGCTCTCTTGCAGGCAAAATTATTAACTTTTTCCATTTAATCTTCTAATTGTGACCATACTGATTTATTTTTATTTTTATTTTTTTTATTAAACCTTAATCAATATATATGTTTTGGTAAGAGATCAAACTGTTACTTAATGTAGTGTTTATACAATAAAACCTTTTCATTTTTTACAATGTAACATTTTCCATGAAACTAAAAACTACGAAATAAAGCAGAATTTCCATTTGATTAAAAAAAAAAGTAACTTTTTTAAATGAAATTAAGACTTTAGTATTTATTGAGCTGTCCTTAGATGTGCATCTTTTTTTCTTTTTGAAATATGTTGCAAGTATTTATATTTATGGTTTGTGGCAAGATTTAGTAAAAAATATTTTTTTAAATACATGCAGTTTGTTCTTGCAAAAGATTAGTGTCACACACTCTCTGTGCATGTGAGTGTATGAACTACACCTGCATCCCTTTTATGAGTACAAAAGATAAGAAATATAAAAACAAGATATAAACAATAATAAAGAAGAAGAGTAAAACACAATTATTCAGCTCAGTAGAGCTCATCAGTGTTTTGCATGTTTAAACTTTAGCATAAATATTCTAAACACAAACGTACATAACCTTGATGTAGGCTAAGGCACTAATATACAATCTGTAAATTTACTTTAAACTAGTTTTTCATCACATCACAAACCATAAATGTGCAGGGAAAACGTAGATTCCCCTTTAAAACACCACAATTTACAACTATCATGTGCATAAGGGAGTCTTTCTAAACAAAAGGTGGTCATCATTTGACGGTGTTGCCAAAGATAGTTAATAGCAGTTAAGAAAAAAGAAAGAAGAAAAAAAGAGACATCCTCCCATTTGATGTTGTGGGGTGGAAACTATCAACCACACGTGTTAACAGGTTTGGTTGATAGTTCTTTTAATCAAGCACTATGACAAAGTTCTTGATTAAAAGATAACTTTGTCATTGTTTTCTGTTCTTTTAATCAGGAAACATGAAAAAAAATGTTTTTGATTAACATCTGCTTTACTTTTTTTCCCAATTGAGTGAGTGCATACAATTGGGAATAATTATAATTATATTTAATATATAATATTATAATGATCCCCCTTTCCTGTCGGTGTCTGGTAGTCTCCAACCTCTTCTTGGAAAACAGGCAAAAGATTGAGTAGCTGCATCCGGTCATCTAAAGAAGGTGGTGGAAGAGTCACTTACATCGGACTCTTCCACTCTGCTCCAGCCAGAGGGGTGTTTCCTCAGAATCACCCAAACCTATGAAAGAGATGATTGCCCTCTCTCCCCTGCAATCCACTATGGACTGGCCAGGATAGTATATAACCCTGCAGATAGGAGATGATGTGTAGGGCTTTGTTTTGTGAATGGGTCAAGGAGCACGTTGTCTTGTTGAGTTAAGTTATGGGCTGTTTAATTTGACCACTTTGCCTGAGAGAAATTATGGTAGCACATTTATTCTTTATCACATTAATGTGTTGCCCATCCTAATTATAGTACATATTCTCGGTAAATAAACCCCTATATTTTTATTTAGCATGGTCCTTCACAGAGGACATGAGGTCACATGACATGAACTCACAAATGTTTTCGGGGAAACTACTACTTTTTTGAAAGTATTGTATTTAATAGTTTTCTGTGGAGATTGTCGTGTACTCATTGCAAATGAAAGAAAGCGGGTTTAAATTGAAATTAAAGTGCACTTTAGATGAAGATACAGTGATTTCACTTGTTTCAGTAAAATGAAAATATATCTCTTATCGCTGTCTGTATGAATAAGTCCATATGTACAAAAGGATTTTTAGGACCTGAGATTTTTCTCTAATTAGTTTAGGAAAGTAATCGTGTACATAAATGCATAGATTCTAAAGTACCTCCATCCATAAGTGAACGTTCAGTCGCACAGAACTGCTATCAAGAGTATGCCAAGCCAACAGAGGGTGATAAAGCTGAGACCGTCAATTGATGTTGAAAAATCAGAATCCAGAAAAAGCCCTTCGTATAGCATTCAGACACCTCTGTTCTTCGTTATAGTTGAAGCGTAAACTCATTTTATAGTGTTAACATGTACAAAGTCCACATAGCAAGACTAAAAACACTATTTTGATTACTTCAGCCTTAATGGGAGATAACATAGGGTAAACAAAGTCCTAGCGCTTTCCTAGCGATGCACACTGATGTTTCATGCTGACAGCATCGGATGTACCTTCTTATCCCATCCATATGTCAGCAGCTCAAACAGACTCTGAAGATCTTCACCCTGGAAGGAGTTTTTCAGATATATTTTATAGCGTTTACATATGGACCAAAGGGCCGAATGCAGAGAGAAAGACACACCTTTGAAAGTACCCCTGTACATGCGGACAAAACCTAAGGGGGCACAAGCACTAACGTAATTGAGGGTGGATAGAAAAAGCTGTGAGTTTGCCACAAACCCTCTTTTCCCCCCTTGTGTTACCTCTATGTGCCTCAACCATCAATCAGAGCAGACCCACTCTGAGCTCAGAGACCAGCAAGAGACCAGATGAGTTCAGACAGGTTCCCCGCTCCGCTCTCTCACCAGAGTGTTCTGACCTGAGGCTGGATCATGGAGACGGGTCAGCTTGGATCAAGTGTCCGTGTAGAGTTTTCTTCCAGTGTTAGTTTCGGCTTAAAATTGGAGAGCAAGGGTATATCTCAAAAAAGTCCCCAATCCCCTGCGTTGTAAAAGCAATCCCTCTGACTGACCTCCTCATATTAAATGTGTCTCCTTAACGACCTCTAACAATCCATATTGATTCTAACTTCATTTATTTATGAAGTCAGCAATATGCTCTAAGACAAGATCCCATAAACAAAGTTAAATACTGTTAACAATTTTTTCTTTGCTTAATAATAAAACAAGACACATTTCGTCGTGTCAATCCATAAGTGCTAAATACAGACACAACTGGATTTATGGTTGGGAAGCAATGGTCAAAACACTGTTTTTGTCCCAACCCCCCCAAAAAACCTGTGAATAAAATATGAATAATTACAGTTAAATAGGACATGCACAAGTAGAGACAAGCACCTCAAGTCTCCTTTGTGGTTCATAACAGGTGAATTTAAACTAAATCAGACCAACGGTTGAGAAATTATGGCGCAAAACCTGGTTTTGGAAGTTAAAGCTCTCCCTAATGGTGGAAATATGCAGCTGTCCTTTCCCATAACCAACCCAGTTCTTCCTCCCACGAAAGTCTATGGAGGATTAAATTTTGAAAATAATCCATGAAATAGTATAGATATAGATGATATACAGTTATTTTGTTAACACGACTTAACAAAATTTGTCTCCTTTCCATTATGGCTGTTTTTGCAGTGCAGTGGCATACATACAATAGCTTTCTAGGTTTTCCCATTCTAGCGTTGTTAATACCTACCAAAGTTATCTCAGGACTGACAACTGCTGGACACGCAAGCGAGTCATTAATACCAAAGGCACATGGAGACTGAAGGCTAGCGCATGTTGTTGGATCGCTTGGAAGAGCCACTGTAGTAGAAACTGCCTAAAGAGTTCATGCTGGTTCTGATAGAAAAGTGTCATATTCAACATCTGGTTGGATTGCCTCCAGGGCATTTCCCTTTAAAGTGCTCTCCAAGCCCGTCCATATGGATGGAGATCCCAGGATGGACCGAGAATTGGCTGAAGGGATATCATGTCTCTTCTGACCTGGGAACCTCTTGGAGGTCTGGGATGCGCCGGAGAGCGTTGCTGGGGAATGGGATGTCTGGAATGCTTTGCCTTGCCTGGACCTGACCAGAACAGGGTTTGAGATAATGGAGGGATGTACGTTAAAACCAGGTATTATTATCCATCGTGGGGAGGTGTATGTCTGACTGTTCCCATATTCCCACTTTCTCCACTATAATGTATCTCCTTATTTGTCCTGAGTGACCAGTGACCAAAACCGCCTGCCTAAGATTCCAACACATGAACTGCAGGACAAAATATTCACTTGCTGCCTGATATATCCCAACCTACTGACAGGTGCCATTGTAACCAGATGACTAATGTTATTCTGATTTCGCCTGTCAGAGGTTATAATGTCGTGACTGATCAGTGTAAATTTCAACACTTGTAAAACCATCTAAAGTGTAAGAAAACTTAACCTTGAACCCGGGAAATAGTCATACTTCTCATTATGAAGCAGGCGACAGTTTGCCTAAACAGGCCTCACATTACGTTCGCTCAGAGCGGCGTGGACCGACCTGGAAGCCTGACTGTGTGTGACAGATACGGCTAAACATAACTGACCGTTAATCAAAATCATGTGTGTGCTTTAAGAGTTTGGTTTCAACTCTGACCGTTAATTTCTCATTAATTCACGCTGACACACAATATCTCATTTGTCAGCGCTTAAGTCGAGGCAAAGCATTCCACATGTGGGAGTAATCAAGAAACAGGTCAGATGCTAATTTCAAGGCCCGTCATGCAGCGCTACATTCTGTTACACACGAATATATAATATAGAAACATCGTAATGCAAAAGTCACTACAATGATCTTTAAGTTGTTTGTGCCATTTAACATTTTGATGATTATTTGATGAAGTCAGCTGTTTCTTTAAGTTGTAAACAATACAAATGCCCAATATTTTCTTTTAGACACATATCAGCCATAACATAATGACCACTGACAGGTGAAATCAATAACATGGATTATCTGGTTACCATAGTGACCTGTCAGTGGATGGGTTATGTTATGCTGCAAGGGACCAAAATGTGATGGCTAGTTGATTGAATTATCTCCAGAACTACAGGTCTTGCTGGGTGTTCCTGGTCGGCAGTGGTTAGTGCCTACCAAAGTGGTTTAAGGAAGAACAACTGGTCGACAGGGACAGGGTAAATGGAGCCCAAGGCTCACACAAAAGAGACTGTAGAATAAATTGCTGAAAAAGTCAGAGTCAGACCTCACCTTCCATCGCAGCTTTGTTGTGTATCGGACTGTGTAGCTGCAGACTGGTCAGAGTGACCATGGTCTGATGAATCACGTTTACTTTAACATCATGTTTTATGTGAAAGTTGGTACCAAGATGAACTATGGGAAGAGGTCAAGTTGGGGGAGGCAGCTCTGCTTTGGGTAATGTTCTACTACGAAACCTTGGGTCCTATCAATCATGTCGATGATACTGTGATTCATATAGCAAATGTAAACATTGCTGCATATCAAGTTACCCCCTTCATGGACACGATTTTCGATAATGGTCTCTTTCAGTAAAATGATTCTCCCTGACACACTGTAGAAATGGTTTGGGAATAGTTCTGCTATATAAGCTTTTAAAGTGGCCTAATAGATAAGTGGTTGTAATGTTATGGCTGTATGTGTATTTGTATGTCTGCATGGCTTGAGTTGTTTGCCGACTGTCCTTTGAGACAATGCGAGTGTTAAATTTGGACACTTGAGGAGGAGAGTTGGGCGGTTGGCAGGGCATTGGGGTCAGAGGTCGCAGAGATGTGCTAACTTTAGTGTGAGGGGCTGTCACACAGACTGTACAACAGTGGCAACAATAATGTCAGGTGAAAAACCTGTGAGGACATGTGTCACTTTGATTCCAGAGCAGAGGCCAGTGTTGCAAACTCAGTGTCCAGCATGCCTCTCCTAATCCTCCTCTCTGTTCTCCTACTCTGAGGGAGAACATGTATGTTTAGAGCCAGATGGACACAGCTGCAGGCCATGATGGCTCCGGCTGACAGAAAATACTGATATCTCTGTAAAATTAAGCCAGTGGGACACCAGATGGTTTCCATTTGCTCGTACTTGATACACAATTTCAGTGGAAACCAGTAAAAAAAATCTTTATATTGCACCAAAGCTTTTTTTTTTTGGTCTGCTTGCAAAAGTTATTTGCCTGGATGAATCAAAATGTGAATATGTGCGCTGGGCTGGAGGATGTGTATTAAGTACGTGTCTTAAATCTCTACTGAAGGTTCCACTTCACCACCTTCACAACTTAAACAAGTCCTTGTTTTAAAAAGAGCGTTTTGTTTAGATAGTTAGCTACATATCCAGATAGCTGCCCATAAAGATTGTTTAAAAAAAAAAACTCAATTGATAGATGGATACTTTATTCATCCTGGTGGAAATGTAAGAAACCAGCCGCTCTTACAAAGACAACAGATCAAATTATTAGGGATTAGAAAATATCAGCAACAAATAGTCAAATATGTAAAACACAGCAGGGTTTGTATTATTCAAGATGTATATAGAAAGAAAGTCAACAATACATTTATAAGCACTTAATAAATTTGCAAAATAAGTGGCTAAGATGTGACTAACATGAGGAACACAGTCCAGTCGTGAAGAAAGAAGAATGTTGCTGTTAAGAACTAGACCCCAAATGCAGATAATACAGGGGGCAGGGGCGCAGTTCAGAGATATAAGGCACAAAATGAAGTCTATGAAACAGTCCATGGCCAAAAACCTTAAAGCAAGGAGGAGGAGACTGAAGAAAGTAAAGGAAATGGTGAAAACAGTGACAAAACAGAAAACAGAAAACAGTGAAACACAAAGACATGAGAGACCAACTTACATTATAACAGGTATCAATGAAACAAAACCTAGACCCTTCCAAAAAGGACATTAATATCAGACATAAACTAATACCACAAGTATAACTACTATGATGAAAACATCACTTGTTTTAGCGGTCAGTGAGTAAATAGTAAAAGCCTAGAGGAACTATCCTACAGGCCTTAACTTTGAATGTTTAACTGGTTATCCAGGCTGGACAGAGGTTTTGTTTGTATACGAAAAAAACATGCATACAGAAAAATAACACCTCAACAAGCTGAAAAGAACACATGTAGTGCTGGGTGGTCAGTTTAAATACCGGACTTCCAACCGGTCAGTCAGAACTGAAGAAGACTCTTATAGGGGAAATTTCGACAAACCTAGAAAAAAGGAAGTCCAGATTCTTCTGATCCAGGATTAATAGAAAGTTAAGCTGCTGTTGATTAATTACCACTTATTTCTGATGCTGGTGGATTACTGAAGTTAATGTGAAGGATATTTTCCTCACTAATAATAAATTACTTCTCCCAGCTGGGTAAAATTCATTACCCATCAGAATGAGATTATTTGTGACCCGACCCAGGGCTATGGCTGAGATCAGGTCGGATCAGGCTCATGATCAAACACAATGGAATGCTGGTAAGGGGAACATCACAAACTGGCACAGAAGTGCTAGGGAAGACAGACTAAATACAGTCTGGGTAATGAGACACAACTGGAGACTCTTAAACAATCAGTTTAAGAGTCGCAGGAGACACAGCGGGGAGAGGAAACCTGAGAGGAGAGGGATGTGAATGACCAAGCAGAAAATAATAACGTAAAATAACAGTAAGCATGACTTAATGGAGTTTGGGTTTGATAGGCACATTTGCTCAGATGCAGTCAGATGGAGTGGTTGGGACACAAACATTGGAATACAGTGGAGGCCGAGGATCCACTGGCCATCAACCTCTTGATTCTGACCCATCCACCACATTCCTGTCCCACAATGAAGATGGGTGACACTGGGTGCACAGGCAATTAGCTTTTGAAGGCCATTGGAGATAACCCTTTGATTGACTTAATTCATACTGTGCCCAAAAAACATATATGGATAATTTTACTATCAAACAGAAGTATTTTGCATATTGCAGGTGCTCTGATTGTGTACCATTACAATCATGGCATGGATCTTGTCACTGGTCTCCTGTGTGGTGTAGACCAGAATTCCAGGATCATCCAGGCTCTCGCCGCCACAAATTAAGTCAGAAGCCCACTTGTTTGCATGTTCTGAAAGTGTTGCAACCAAGTCCTCCTGGATTTCCATGAGTTACAGGACCATTACACTGTTACAAATACAAAGCTGTCACTTACTCAGATAACAGACTTTGAATTTTGAAACAGAAACACCACAACGATATCAACGTCAAACTTGCTGCATAAACATTCTAAAGTGTCGACCTACACATACATGGAAGAACAATCAGCTTCTCTCCAGAGGCTGTGAACTTCAGTCACAATCGTACGTTTGTTAAATGGTGTTTGAGAGCGCCGACCCAGAAGTTTGGTCGTGCCTCGTCGACCCCGTTACCCCCATTCCTCCCACGGGCCATGGTAAAGTGATCAGGGACTGTGTGTAACTCAACACTTTCCACTCGCACAATTACTGCCATTAGTGTTGGAGGGAATTAGTTGGTGGATCTTTGGGAATTTAGATCACTGCACAAGCTGGGGAAAAAAAGTTTTGTTAAAATCTCAAATAGAAAAGTCTGCATCATTAAGGTATATTACATTAACTAAAGTCAGTCAACCCTCCTCCTGCTGAGGTCCAAACAGTTAGATAGCTATTAATAATATTATTATTATTATAACTTTACACCATCTATTTTTCCATCCTTTTCCATCCATCTACTCATCCTCGGGTGGATTAGAATCTAAAACCTTCCTGCTGTGAGGCTACAGTGCTTCTATGCCACCGTGCTGTCAAACAAATACTTATAATAAAATTATAATAACAATAAACAAATAAACTCAAACTGACAAGATATAGTGCCTATACTCCATAAATATCATAAACAAAATTTGATATCCCCCATATGGTTAACATGATATTGGAATGCGGTTAACATGATATTGGAATGCATGAGATAAGAGTATGCATCAATCCATCCATTATCAGTTACTACTCATCCTGTGAAGGGTCGCATGGGGCCTGGAGCCTATATCAGCCCCAGCTGACGTTAAGCAAGGGGAGGGACTCACCCTGTAAGTTCATCAGAGGGTCAACATATAGAAACAACTATTCACCTACACATTCACACCTACAGGCAATTTAGAGTCGTAGGTTCACCTGTTTTGCATGGGTGGTGCAGTGGAAAGCGCTCTTGATTCACAGCAAGACGGTTCTGGATTCAATCCCCTTCTGGCCTCAGGCTCTCCTGTGTGGATTCTGCATTTTCTCACTGTGTTTGCGTAGCTTCTCTCCGGGAACTCCTGCTTCCTCTCACAGCTCATAAACATGCAAAAGAATCTGAATGTGTTGTTATATTTAGCTATGATTGTCATTTTTAATATAACGCCAAGGATACAGTCTTTCGTTTCTGTGGTTGGTCTCCAGATCTTAGCCAGTGGCAGGCTTTAAAAGGCTTCCATTCTGTAATAGGCAGGGCTGCTGTCATCGCTACATGTTGCCGCGTGCACCACAGAATTTCTAATCTGGAAAAAGAAAGTTTGGTCATGTCTTCACAGTCAGACAAAACAAAAACCCTTGTTGGTCTTCACCTAACCTCTTCCACCAGCCTTCGTCCAGTGAGAAAAAAGCACTTTACTGACTTCTAGACTGAATTTGAATGATTCCTCTAAATGTTTATGTAGGGTTAGCTCCATTTCATACAGCTGGCCCCCTATTAAGCTGACCTTTGGTGGAACCACCTCTCCAGTAACTCCACAGATACTCTTCTCTTTCTGCCACGAGACATGAATAGGCTCATCAACCCAGACAACCCACCAATGTGCAGAGCCATTCAGGTCTAAGCTTATCCACACCGGGTGCCTTGGCCTTTGGGAGCTTCTCGGTGACCTCAGCCAGGAACATGGATGAGACTAAATGATAGTCTTCAGAACTTACCTCCGATATAGAAGGTGGCCAGGTTCAGAAGCTCCTCAAGGTGCTCCTACACTCATCTGATGAAATCCTCAGTTTTTGATATGTAAGAGTCTCCACCAGATCTTCCAATTTGACCATCACTACTCATTTGGGTTCATCAGGTCTTTCTTGCAGCCTCCCCCTGCTGTCTAATGTTGGCAGGGGGACCGTCGATGTGTTGGAAGCAGGAAAATAAACAGGAAATAGGATCTGAGTGACTTTGACAACTTGTGATGGGACTTGGTCTGATCATCTTGAGAACTGCATGTCTTGTTGTTTGTTCCTGATCGGCAGGGGTTAGTAGTTACATCAAGCAAAGTAAATGTATTTATTTAAAACATAACAGAAGTGATCTCAATGCACAAAGGATCTTCTGGCGACCTCTTGGTGCCAGAGACCACGGCACATCTTCCAAGGTCTGGAGGAGTCCATGTCCCAACGGGTCAGAGCCATTTTGGTGGCAAAAGGGGGACCTATGAAACAATTGGCAGTTGTTTAAAATGTTTTGGCAGATGCCTGGTTTGTATGTGTCTTTATATTTATTGTAAAAAATAAATACTATATTTATTTTATATATATATATTTTTTAATATATATGTATGTATGTATGTATGTATATATATGTATGTATTTATATATGTATGTGTATATATATGTGTATATATATATGTATGTATATAAAGATGTGTATATATACACATGTGTATATATATATATGTATATACATGTATATATACATGTACGTATGTATGTATGTATGTATGTATGTATGTATGTGGATACAAGTTATATCCACAGTCTTTTTGGAAAAAAGCTCCACAAACTGAGTGAAATATAAATGATAAGATTAAAATATAATATAAACAAGCTAGATCTACTGAAGTTGATTTATACTATACCAAATTTTGACTAAATCTGAACACTTTGAAATTATGGCCCCAAAAGTTTTGGAGATAAATATATATGTGTGTGTGTGTGTGCGTAAACCTCATTCACAGACTAACAGGTGTAATTTAAAATCCAAACTTATTAGACCGACAAAATATGATTGATTTCATGCAAGTTTACAGTTTTGCGTGAATAGCAAAGACGATCAAGTGAATTTGTTTTGTCCTAGTTGAGTAATTCATTAGAAATTGAATTTATGGTACTCAGTTTAGTTATCTGGTCACCCATAAACCATTTTTTACAGCTGATTCTGCAATTACCCAATTCAGTCGTGATGGTTGCAACTAGGACAGTTATATTCCATTTTAGTAATGATACAAAATTATATTTAACACATCTCAGAGTAAATTCCCAAACATATTTTTTGATTTTTGGAAGAGTGGATTTTCATGCTCTTTAATGGATGAAAATAATTTAAATTGAAATATTTTGGGTGTGTACTGGAATGAGCCAATTATGCAAAATCACATTTGCATTTCCGGACCTGACCTGAACCGTCTCACCATCTCCCCAACGTAAGACAATTCTTTTTTGGAAGAGAAACCAAATCAGAAGAGGGAAATTATTATTACCCAAACTGTCCATCACCATGAGCCACTTCCTGCTTCGATATTGACTGACTCCTATTTATTTTAGCTTTCTTCACACAGTAAGAGTTTTATTGATTATTATGCGTATAATAATAATTATACACATATTTATTTATTGCAACAATTTCTCTGTGTAGGCCATATGTCTTTGAGCCGCTGTAACAGCAAAATATCCCTCTGTTGATAAATTACAGATTTTTTTTCCCTGCACAAAATCTTATATATCTAATACGATGATATTATCTCTATCATATAAACAACTGTAATAAATTCATCATTGCATGTACGTGTAGCGTGATACCACCACAGATCTTGATATCCCCGCTGTGCCATTCCAAACTGAATGATTCCCTTGGATAGTCTCTGTTGTTGTTGTCGGACTGTAGACTGAAAAGAAAGACTGTGTCGCCATGAGCTGCAGCTTTCCGCGCGAGCTCTGACCCATATTTCATCGGGAGACGCGCGTGTTTCCGGAAGCCTTCAAAACGCATTTATCTCGAGCGCGTTTGGCAGATGTGAATGAATTAGGCCTGTTAGAGAGCGGCGCTCACATGCAGGAGGAAAAACACATAAAAAAACGCGCTCTCTCCTTCTTCCACTGTATTTTCATCAGTTCTGAGCAGCAGAATCCACGAATCTACGTTTTACCTGATGGTGAAGGTAATTAATTCCATTATCGGACGGACACTGGAACTGGGACTGAGAACATGATTTTATAAAAATACGAATCTTGAACGTTTTACAATCTAACGACGAGAGATGGACAGCGTGGCCACAATTCAAGCCACTTCTATCAGTCAATAATTCAGAAATAAATGATAATCTGAAACTGATTCGGCGTTGATGTATTCGATTACGGCGATCACATATTCGATTTATATTAACTTTTAATAGTACGATTCATTTTTGTTCTGTTTGTCATTTAAATTGAAAAAGAGCATCCAAATTTAATAAGACCGCTTTAAGATAGAGGCTCGCGAGTTTGTTGAAGGCAAAGATTAATGGTGACAGTTTGAAATCTTTGGTTTGAGGACGCATTTTAATGAACACATGAGACGGATCGTAAAATAATAATAGCAAATCGATATCAAATCAAATCGCATTATCAGTCATTATATTATCAAATTAGAAATACGCTCATATTATCATTATTATTTAGAAATTGAGTACAAAACGAATTCATTTGGATCACCTTTTAAATTGTGAAATACCTGGTAATTTTGGCAGATTGCGTATCTGAATATTTATTAATAATCCTAGTCATCATATTTGTATGTTTATATTCATAAAGCGTATTCGGATCGTCGCTAGCTCTCAGTTTTCCTGCTGCAGCTTTCCTCTCCAGCAAACAGAGGATCGTTACCGGCTGACAGTGATAAATGTGCGCCGCCCTGCCTTCTCCCTTTATTTATTATTTTTAGTCTTTCCAGTTATTTCTTTCCATGATGCAGACGTTGGAAACATTTTGGAAAAAAATCGAGAGGTTACAGTTAGAATAAAAAAGTTATTGCTTAAGAAAACCATTTTATTCCAATTTTCAGAGAAAATGTTGCTTAAATCGTATTTTTTCTTTAAAATGCACGTTTCTCTCTCACATCAGACAATTTAGTAAAATACCCTCTTCGGAGGCCTCAGACTGTCTTGGATTTCTCCACCGGGTCATCCATCATTCCTGTCACCATCAATCGAATAACGCGAGACAACCGCAATCCCGTCTCATATCGAACCGGAGCAGACTACGTGACCTGCTGCAACAACTAATCCTGATCTAACCTTTCTGCTGCTTTTTTTTTTTTTAAACGATCAGAGAAGGAAACTTTCAGATTAAACACAACTACTGCTTATTTTTTTGTCCCAGCTCTGAAATCCCCTCACAACTTTAAAAAAAAAAGATAATATATATCAATATATATTATTTACCTTAAAGTGAAAGGTAAATCAATTACCTTAAGGTGGAAAACAATGGGCCTGTGTTCAACCAACATGACTGTATTCAGTTATTGTAACAATCTGGTCAATTTGGATTAATTAGTGATTTTAGCTAAACATCCAATTAAATTGTGTGATTTTCTTTTCTTTTACCTCACCACTTTTGACCCTGCCCAACAGGAACTAATGTAGAACATTCTTAATACGCCCTTCTGATTATTGGATCCACTCAATGTCGTTAGGTTTTGATAAATTAGTGGCATCAACCAGTCTTCCGTTTTAGTAACATCTGCTGAAGAGGACTGACACAGATATATTAATTAGATTTGATATAGGTACATTTATTTAATTCAACAATTTACAAAATTCACTTTTTTGAGTGCATGTTCTGGTGATATAAAATTATTTCACACATTGTAAACAAAAAGAAAAACAAACTTCAGCTAATGTTCCCTCTTCTTTATAGTCCATGAAAGCAGAGCGAGAGAGAGGGAGAGAGAGAGAGACTAAGAGATGCTGCACGAGGAGAACAGAAACAAACATTCACATTTAAAAAATCTTAAAAAAAATGTTTGTTTTATTTTGGACTTAAAAATAAACATATCAGTGGTAAATCTCCCTCTAACTTCTAGTGATCACAAACAAAGAGCACAGATCTTTACACACAACAATTAGGCCTTTACTTTGAAATGATCCAAAGTGTTTCTGCAGAAGAGGGCTGGCTGCAGGTGTGTGTGTGCACCCGTGTGTGTTCTTTTATACATTTACATCCGGACGTATTTATGGAGTTTGTGTGGGGTTGAAGCTTTAATGATTAAAAAAAAAGACATAAATGGAAATAAAGACTTGTAATCCCCATGTTGTATAAAAAATAAATAAATAATTTAAAGGAAGCGGGTCGGACGGCGCTTCTCTAGTAAGTCCTTGGTCTTCTTCTCCATGCCGCCATCAGGCTCTTCTGCTCACACACAGTTCAGGTTTAAGTCAGGCTTTTTAGGGGCCTCTGGTGCAGAGGACAGGCGTTTCCTTCACAGGCGTGCGCCGCACTGGTTCAAGGTGAGGCTGGAGTGGTCAGGTGGGGTTCGATCAGGTGGGTTTGACAGATCCGGTGCTTAGCTCCGAAGTCGGATGGAGGAAGATCCCTGAGCCAACCACGGAGGCCTGAAGGCAGGAAACGGAATATTATAGAAATTCCTGTTTTTGTAGTCAAATTTTAAAATTTCAATAGAGAAGGAGAGATAAGCTGAACATGTGATCATGGCTTTAACCAATAACAACAACACAACAACAATAACATTACAGGCATGATGGTCCTGTTCCTGATCTACTCACACGCAGAAATTTGTCAACGGTCCCTCAAGAATACCCCCCCCCTCAATATTATTAATATCCCCATATGTGGGTGTGAGACAAAAGCCGGAACGTTGGATGTTACAAACAAACATGGACCCAACAAGCATAATCGGAATGTATAAACAAAGAAACATGGAGGCTAATAACAAATAAATATAGATGCTTAAAAAAACAAAAATTAACCTACAAACAAACAATAATAACAACAATAGATGCTGCAAACATAGATGAATGCTACAAACAAACATGGCTCCAATAAACACATGGATACTATAAACAATTTAACCTGAAGGCTGAGGACAAACAAACATAGATTTGACAAACAAACAAACAGTTTCTACAAACAAATGAAAGTCGGCGCTCTAAACAAATGAACATGAACGCTGAAAACAAGCAAACATGAATGTTATAACAAGTGAAAAAATAAGGACTGATTGTTGGAGCCATATTATTGTCAACAAAAACAACAGTGAAAAAAGAAGAAAAGGAGGAAAAACCTTCAAATACAAATAATATAAACTAAATTGAGTTACTACAACCCAAAAATGATTTGTTATATTTACTTAATCCGGATATTCCAATAAATTCCACAAAAACCTAGTTATGTTACATATCATTTAAAAACCTTATAAGATACGATTAACGATAACCAGTTGAGTCAATTCAATTATACGTAGATAGATATTTCATTTTTTCCGTTACAGTAGGCTAAGTTTAAACAGCTAACACATGTTTATTTATTAAATTGTGAATTGAAGATTCTGAAGTTAGATGAAATCAAATTAATTCAATTGGTAATACTAGTAAATTAAATTAAGTTTTTAGATCTTAAATAAAGAATTTAGACTCAGAAAAATATTTAATTTAGGATGCTAGTTGAAGTAATTCCTTGGTTCATTAACGTTTTTTCATAGAACATGGTTAGAACATAAAGACAAATTCCAGCTTTAGAATGATTTAAAATCTCTTTCAAAAAACGTCTTCAAGGGTTAAATGAATATTTGTTTATTATTAGTGCATAATCTGAAATTATTTTATCGTTTTAGCATTTTAAGACAAATATTACACACTACAGATAGAGAATTGTTGGTGATTTAAAAAAAATAATTTTAAATTAAGTATTTTCAGCTTCAATTTCATACTCAATAATATTTAATTAAATTGTGTGTTACCTGTGTTACCTCTTTTAATGTCCAGTGTAGGTATAAGTAGATTCATTGTTTACAGTGTAATTGAATCAAAAGCCTCACATAATTAACTTTTTTGAGTGAACTCTGCAGCTGCATAAATAAATTTATACTTAACTATATTTCACACCACTTTTTATATTTTGTATAAAATAAATGTGGTGATACAGGAAAAAAAAATCTATTTCAGACGTTGAAATCTTGAATTTCTGACCCCTCCCCTTATGACTGATTTAATTGAAAGAAGTTGTGGTCTAATTTCTTTTGCGTCACTTTTGTGCGTAAACCGAACCACCTTTAGTCCCTGACAAATCTGCAAACTGAGCTGAAGCATCCTGTAAAATGAAGCAGTCAGTTTTATTGTGCAGCAGATCGGAGGGTAAAATATTGCATGTAGAGGCGTGTATATTCTATAATGGTTAAATGTTATGTCTCAGACTTTATCGTCCATGGAAATTACTCCAAATATGGTTCCACTCCTTCCTGCCGTCGTCCTGGGAGATTTACTGCTGCAGTCAGCATAGGCTCTCGCCACACATCAAATTAGGGGGAGCAAAAACAGCCAGCTTTACTGAGCTATTATCGTAGCTAGTCAGTGATCACTCAGTGAGGAATAATTAGATGAAATACTCTCCAAATATATGCGGGGAACATTTATTCAGGATGAGAGCCGACGTCTCTGTGCGGATCTAGATGTACTTATTTCATTATTTTTAGATGAGGCATCGCTTTCCGTAAATTTGAACTTCATTAGCAAAGCCAGGAGAATTATCAGACAACGAAGAGGGAGATGTGTTGACGAAAATTGGGACCGGTGAAAAAAAAATGAAGTTAATGTAGCTCCTATTTACATATAAAGAGCTCTATTAATCAAGGTAAGTGTCATTACAGCGTGGCTCATCAAGCAGTGGCGAGTGGGTGTTAAATAAAATTTTCTGTGCTAGGGTGCCTCTGGCAGGCGATACGTCTTGATTTGAGAACTGTCAGCAGTGGTGGGAGCTGATAGAGGGCTGGGGGAGGAGGAGGGGGAGTATTACCCCGATTCTTAATCAGATTGCTAGGGGCGAAGAGATGGAGTAAAAGAAAAATGGAGGAAGAGGGGGTGTAGAAATGGAGCGGATAAGAGGAAATAGTGTGGAAAGCAAAGGAGAGGAATTGGTTCCCCCCCAACCACGCCGAATGTATTTAGATCTATTTCAGCCCAACACAAAGATTTATTCATATTATTCTGTTATTTCTAAGTGAAAGTGGAACAAACTCACAGGCACAGATCCAAGCAAGTGTCCATTTCAAAATAAATTATATTATTGAAAATATGTATTTAAATAAAGCCAGTCTCAGGAATATTTCACAAACCCAGTTTTTTTGAACATTCTGATTTTACCCCAGTATTTTTTTTTCTCAATTTTATGAGCCATGGCGGAGCAGGAATAAATCAACGTGTCCCCGTTATGAAGGAAATCAAGTCATGAAAAAAGGTCAGAGGCAAATTGATAATTGTTTTGGGGGGTTTTCGTTTGTTTTAATTATTGCATGTCAATCAACAAAATAATGCAACGAGAGGTTGGCGAAAGGTAGATTAGATAGACTAAATGGATAATATAAATAGATAAATAGATATTTAATTATTTATGTAGATAGAAAATTTATAAAATAGAAAATGTATCTATTTTCTGTTTATCTAGATATTTATTATTAGATATTTATTCTGTCAGTTTCTTTCAGTATTCTGTTATTGTGTCTGTCAACAGACACAATAACAGAATAACAGCCAACAGACAACCAGCGATAACAAGATACAGTAGATAGTGAGATAGTGAGAGAGATAGCAAGATAGCTATATAGCTATTTAGTGAGATAGAGAGCTAGCAATATAGCAAGATAAACAGATAGCGAGAGAGAGTGAGATCGTGTTTAGCAAGAGAGATAGTGATTTAGCGAGATAAAGAGATAGCGAGATAAAGAGATAGCGATTTAGCGAGATAAAAAGATAGCGAGATAAAGAGATAGTGATATAGTGAGATAAAGAGATAGCGATATAGTGATATAGTGATATGTCTAGATAGCCAAATAGCCAGTTAGCTAGACAGTATAGCAAAACCTTGTATTACAATTTAGTGCGGTGTCTTATTTCAAACTGTCTCATCTGCGTGATGTGAAACTCAAAGGAAAGGAACAACTCTTTCTCAACTCTGCAACAGATAAAAAACAATCTCTACATATGCAGTTAGCAAGATTGAACATTGCAGGTAGTTATTTCGGTTGTTTCAGGTATTAACAGGAAGAGAAGTCATAGACCATGCTGCTTTAAAAAGTCAAAACAAAAAAAATGTACACCGTCGAAGGACTAGTTCAAATGTGCAATTATCAAATGATTTTATTTCTAGTATCATTGGAAGGGTTGGGAAGGGTTAACTGTGAGAGGAAGTAGTGGATTAAAAAAACACAAATCGAGAGAAACAAAAATTTCACTACTTACTTCACCCTGTTTTTTAGGCTCGCCTCAGTGGAGAAGAGTTACATGTAGTGCCACTGCCCATCCATGCCCATGTTCATACCCATGCTGCCCATTGGTCCTGAAATGACAAGTAACAACAAGATGAGATGTCAGACTGGTTGGACCAAGGGGAGAACACACCTAGAACTTTAAAGCTGCTGAACGGTTAACATCATCATCTTCATCTTCGAGTTTACATCTGGTCGGATTTGATTGACAGGTGCCCATAGCTCTGATCATGACGTTGGAAGCTATCCCACAGGTGTCGCTATCTAGGGTATAACATCTGTTCTCTTATTACAAAATCTAATAGACGGTGTGAAGTAAAATCAATGAACAAATGAGTCTGTGTCTATTTTTGTCTGGAGCTACTCTTGAGAAAAGTACTTTTGAGATATGCGTAGAGTTACGGTTGAAAATACAGGCATAAAGCCAAAAGAAAAAAAACAGCTTTTGTAGGTCATTCTCAGATAAATATGACATTTCCTATGTATAAATAACCAATCTGGTAAATGCAAAAACCCTAGCTCTTTATACTGAAAACCCAAATACATAAAAATGGAGCGGAGTTCAGTAACAAATGCAGCTCAGTGGATCACTGCCCAGCAGCGACTGTGGACTGCTGTAGGTGTACTGAACCCAAGTCTGGCACTGCAGCGGTTCTCAGTCAGACGCTCAATCCTCACACAGCTACAGCATATAAGGCTCCTGTAAGAAGTAATCTTTTGAAAATGCACTCAAGATATTCCATCTCTGTGCAAACTGGTGGTGCTGAAACAGATTTCTCATTATCATGGCTAACTCCATCCAGCTATCTTATTCAACAGTAAGGAAACCCAAAACCATACCTTTACTATCTTTAACAAATAACGGGACTATTTTTTTTTGCTAGCTCGACAGTATTTTAACAATATATCCACGAGCTTCGTGTAGGACTCCAGCCAAATGCAATGAAAGTGCTGAAATATGTACACGTACATATGACATGTACGTAGGCTGGTACGCTGGTAAAGATCCAGGTGAGTAATCCAATCATGTCGCGCAGTCAAAATGAGATTATTGAAAGTGGTTAATACAAAACATTCTTTACATCACTTATTTCAACTGATAACACATTTTGTTCACTGAAATTTTACTCAAACAACTTCAGTAGGACTTTTGTTTGATAAGATCTTGAGGTTTGTAATCACCATCATCATCATCATCATCATGAACTCTTTATGTGCTTAGGGGATGACCGAAAACAGCATTTCTGTGAATTCCCTTTTTTTAATTGCTGGAGAATCTGCTGTCCACAACCAGAAGATGTTCAGGTTACAGATATTTCTCTCGTTAATATGAAAGCACCTATGGGAGATTACTCACCTCCAGGTCGGAGACCCATGTGCTGCTGCCCATCTAGTACAAAGCCTCCCATTGGCTGGCCATCTGGACTGTAAGCTGAACCCTGACTGACTGTGAAAGGAGGGGAGAAGCACGATGATTAGAATGAACCCAGTTCAAATCCAAAGCCACCTTCTTCTTCTGCATCTTCATGACATTTTCTCCCCAAATGTATTTGGATGGGTTCCTCTGAAAGATAATCTTTCACTTTTCATACTGTCTCTAATTGGACACTGAACGCACCTTAGTCACCAATGTATGCATAGTATCACTGATCTTTCTTCTTGTTTGTTGTTTCCACTGCTGTATTAGCAGCAAGTATGTACCTGCTGCTATCACAACATCATTTCCCCACGAAGATGAATAACGTTGTGTGTCCGTCTATATAATCTGTCTCCTCCACTCCCTAGGAGCACTTATATTTGTAGGCACTGAATAGAGTCAAGAACTTTACCTGCTCTGTTGGACTGGTCAATCATAGGTTGGACTATTCGCCTCCTTGCATTGATGAACCTGAAGAAAAAGAACAATATCATCTTTCGTGAGCATATGAAGTCATTCCGACTTTCACAATCATAAATTAAATGTTCTAAATGTATTTATTCTTTTATTGCTATATATTGATATTTTTTGGCACCAGAGATAGCAAATCTGTTGTATGTTTGTTCATATACCGACAAGAAATGTCTTCTTCTTCTAACATTCTTAGCACTGGAACGCATTTTGTGATAATTTCTTGCTTTTTAGATGCAGCTGGGGTTTTTTGAACCACCGACCTCGGATAAGTGGACAACTGTTCTACCAACTGAGCCACTGTCGGCCCATACATTGTCGACATCTGATCAAAAGTGCTGAAAAAAGCTAATTAATAAAATTTTGGGCCCTACTGCGGTAAGTCTGCGGTATAAATGACGTTCTAGTTAATTGTTCAGACCAAACGCCACAACGCCAATTCTCTTCAACTCCTCTTATAGCTGTCTATCCTTGTCAGCTGTCATCACATGGGCCTATCAACTCGTCTATCAGCTGCTCAACGTCATTCAATCACAACCACCCTTCTCCTCACGCAAACCAATCGCTGAGATGCTCCCAATTTTAAAAATGTTTCTCCTCTCTCCCCAGTTCACCCTCTTCCTCCACTCCGCCTCCACCTGGCAGATCCTCAGGTTCCCCAGCCCTCCAGCTTCAGTCTTGGAGGTCCTCTGCTTTCACCACCAGTATGCAGACCCAGAAGGGTCTATACTGGTGCCCCTCAGAACAGATTTCTCGCTAGAACCAATTCCCCGAGTCCATCTTTAGCAATTCTTTGCATAATCCAAATATACTTCAATCAGATATTTAATAGTCTTTCTGACTGAATTGTTAAGGACGTGTCCATCTTACTTAAGCAGTAAGGAACAGAAGCCTCAAGAGTGCGCTACATAATCTCTTAATTATGTGTACAAAGGTGTATTTTGACTGTAATATGAATAAAAGAGCTAAAAAAACTCCCACTTCCTTAAAAGTCAACTCTTGAGCATTGCACCAGTATGGAACTGGAGAGGCTGCTGATGCTCACGGATCAGTCTGTAGATAGCTCTGGTCAAATCATGACAATTCTTATTCTAATTTATAGAAGGTGAAATAATACATGATTATTATAAAAAAATATGATTGAGGAAGTAAAAATGATTTTAGTCACGCCAATTTATTATATATATATTAGATATATTATAGCACATTTAGAATACAACTTAAAGTTGACTAAAGTTGGTCAGAGACAAGAAAAAAATAAAACCACAAATGAAAAGACAATGAAGATCGATCAAAGTAGTGCACAGCATAAAACTTTTTCTTTTTTTTTTAATTACCCTTTAATGCCTACGGGAAAAAAAAAAAGTCTTCTTATTAGGGCACTTATTAGTCTGACTCATAAAATCATTTCATAATGAAATCTTGTATTTCATGGAAAGTGGTCATTTTTTATTTGACAAGCTCAACTTTTTGGTAAAGCATGGTTCTAGCAAACTATTTGGGATTATTAAAAATGTTTTGGTTGTATTAAGTTACGCAGTTCTTTGTTTCGTTAGTCGTCACATGATTTAATGTGCCAAAAAACAAATCCTACTCATCCATTAGGACTTTCTCTACAGCAATGGTTAATGCCTCCTCCTGAATGGCCCCTTTGACTTGTGGTGTCCCTCAGGGCTCCATCTGTGGCCCCTTACCGTTAAGCATATACAAGCTGCCACAGGGTCATATTATAAACAGCTCCAGTCAAGCCGGTTCTTGGTTGGCCAGGACATTAAAGGGTTATACAAATTAATTATTGTTTGAGAAGACATAAAATCACATTAAGAGACAATTGAAACAGTTCATAAAAACAGGTTCTGTTATTAGGGGTGAGCTATGATGAAACGTGATCACCATGACTCTTGTAGACCAAGAAACATAAGATGTGGGTCTGGAAAAGAGGGAAGGAATGTGTTTTGAGTATAAATTTAGATTTCACACCAGGCTCCAGTTGTTCAATCACCGTCTATTGTCTTACGCAATGACTCTACAGGGGGCTAATGAGATATAAATATTTTTGAATTACAAGTTACGTTTGCATTGAAAGCGATGAACACTGCGCTGTTTAAGGGTACTTAGCTGAAAAGATAAGTAAGATAAACACAAAGGGCCTCATTACTGAGAAAATTTTGGGAGCCACCGTCTCACAAAATGTACTACAACTACAAAGACATTTAAATCTTCATTATACTGTTAGGATCATATCCCAAATTATATATGATGTTATATAATATCAGCTAAATCTTTGGTAACGATATAGTAAAAACAGAAGTAAAAAGTTTGTTTTATTGGGTCGTGCCTCGTCTGAACCGCTCTCCTTGTAATTATCCCATTCATCATTTAAACCATAGAAAGAACATCCAGCTACTAAACAATACAATCCCACCGCGTGTGTCTCCAGGGATGTGATGACTAATCTCGTTTACTCCTATTGACATATTCTGGGGAATAAGAGAAAGTCCAATAGTTTGAAAAAGTCTATTGATTGGGGTTGAGCCTTGTAGCCTCAGGCGATGATGAGACTAACTGCTTTGCCGATGTTGAACCAATGACACATGAAGCAGACGGCGAGTCTGGATGCTCTGATGTTTTTTATTAGATGCAGGTTTGATTTGTCTTCACTGGTGGACTAAAGATGGTGAAATGTAAATATGTATATCATTTACCAAATACTGTAAATAGGTACAACTTTAGCAGTTTTTCTATGAAAAATAATTACACTATTTTTCCGCTTAGGGCAAACATGCATTTACATAAAGTGAACTGACAATTTGTTTTAAAGGCCAAGTATAGCCTTTAAAACAAGTAATTCAGATGCTGAAATGTTGCAATATGTATTATTATAAACTTTTCTGTATAAACTCTTGATTCTTTATCATTTTGAATTAAACTATAAACAACATATTTTCTTTTGTCAGAAGACAAAATGTTATTTCCATCCACCCATTTTCTGTTACGGATTACATCTTTTTAACTTCAAGTAATAAGGTACACATTTAACTAATACTACTAAATCAATACTTAATTTGATTGCATGCTGACAGTAAACATAATTTTACAGGTTTATCGAAATTCTCTTTTTTACGGTGCAATATTCAAGAGTGGGTGGTAATCACTGGATAGTGTTCCGCAAGCTCCGCAGAGATTGACCTCGTCCGATATGACATGAAAACCTCCGGTTTGAGCTGATATTACTTCGTCTGTATTAGTATTGCTTGTATTTGATCTTTTCCTAAGGAGAATGATAACTTTCATACTGGAGAGACGGCTAAATCTATTTATCATGAGCCCAGATCTTAATCATGGACAGTTAATCAGATCTGAGATTCCTAGAAGTAGCCGGCAATACTTGATCCACCAACACGTGTGCAATCTATGTCTAATACTTATATTAAATAATACAGAGAATATTTACCGTGAAGTCAAATGAAGCTCTTGCGACATTTCGATCAGGAAGTTTATCCCTTTGGTTACTCAGGCCACATTTCTCACTTGTCATACATTTCGTTATTTCATGCTGCTGATACACATACACTATACCTCCCCATCTCCCCCAATCCTCCTTCAACTTCATCAATTGACGGTCCCAGTTGTCGGCCACCCTCACCAGTACCACCACTCAGGGGGTATTCTTTGCTGCTGCTTCAGGGCTTAGATCACAACCTCCCTGAAGAGCCTGAGCACCAAAGAGTTTCTAATAGACTAATTACCACATGTTATCTTTCGTGATGAGTATTCTTCTTTATTTCAGTCCTCTCTCTACTAAAAACAAATCCTATAAATCTATTCATAAAATGCTGCCCAAACAACCAGACATGGCCGTGTGTGTGAAGAGATGTGAGAACAGTCACATATCATGTGGAGGTAGACATGCAGATCTGGTTTTTAGAAACGTCTTACCAGTTGTTCACTTGAAGGATAGTGAGGCCTGTGTCTTGTGCTAGCTGTTTCTTTTGTTCCTCTGATGGATATGGGTGCTGTGAGAGACAAAAAAGAGAGCATAAAATCAGCTGGTTACATTCATTTCTGACACACAGAGCTGATGTAACCTTAAGGAGAGGCTCTTCTTCCAAACTATGCAGTCATATTTCACGCCAGCCCTCAGTAAGGCCTGGAAGTCAGCAATTCTGGAAATCATAGGCTGACCACGGTTCGGCCGCTGAACAATTGAGGCTAAAAGCGCGTGCCATTGTGTGACAGTATTTGACATTATTTGACATAGCTTGACAAATGATCGTGTGGGATATAAACAGGCACAATGGTGGCTTTTGTTTGGGGCCCCAATAAGGCAAAGACTTCTATCACCCCAATCCCTCCTCTGTGTGTGTGTGTGTGTGCGTGAGTGTGTGAGAGCAACAATGGGAGGAGGGTGGCAGATGGTAGACAGAGGTGACCCATGTTCTCAGAGCAGGGTTGCGGGCCAGTCGCCATTCTGCTGCTGTCAGGCCAGCAGTGGCTTCCTGTGGTCATCAGTGAAGGATGAGCTTCCAACTACTTCATTTTTAGCCTGCCTCTCAGGCTTAGTGTGCACACACGCACACGCACACACACACACACACACAAACAGGGGTGCATCATAATGAAAAAAAAAAAAAAAGACTTTATTATCTCCTTCATAATCCTTTATAGAATAAATCATCCTCGAAAAGACCCCAATACACTGCGTTGTGCAGTGATTGAACTCCTCATATTAAATGTGACTCTTGAACAGTCCATATTGACTCAACCTAACTATTTCTATGAAGTCAGCAATATGCTGGAATATAATATCCCATACAATATATAATAGATACGATTGCACTTATGGTTTGGAGGTAACCATAAAAAAACAGTTTTTTTTGTAAAAGAGCACCCCTAGTAAGTGAAATATGAACAATTGCAGTAAAATATGATGTGAAATCTTGGTCTACCGCCTATTAGGTAATTCTTTATTAAATCGGACGAAGGGTTTGTAAATTATGTCAGAAAAAGTGTTTTTCATAGAAAAGCTCCCGCTAGTCAGTAAAATAGGATTTATGACAGTAAGATAGGATCTATCCAAGATAGATCTCGAGTTCACCCATATGCACCAAGTTTGAAATCTAACCAACAGTTGAAAAATAATCGCCTGAAAATGTTTTAATAATAATAAAAATAGTAATAATTTATCCTTTATTGATCACATACAGCTATACACAGTACAACTGTTACTCTGCTTTTGACACATCCCTGCAGTGGGCAGCCCCTTTGAAGCGCCCGGGAGCAAGGGTTTAAGGGTCTTCTTCAAGGACCCTACGACAAGTAGACCCTGGTGGGACTTGAGCCGGCTACCTTCTGATCTTCTGGTCAAGACACGGCCGATATACCCACTGACCTAGAGCCTTAGAAAAAGCCCCCCCATTTGGCAGAGATAGGCAATTGACTTTTCCCCAAATCAATCCAATTCTTCCTCGAACTAAGGTCTCTGGCGGTATGAAATTTGAAAATGATCCATAAGGGGGGATTTAACATAATTGCGGTGGAACTAAAATGTTTAATTAACTGATTTCTGTTGATGCCATAATTGTGACATTTCAGGTTAGCTAATCTCTCTCTTGTATAAAACTTTGAATGAGGGTAATTAAATGTTACACGAGTTCCAACATGTAAACCAACAGCTAGCAGCAGGCTAATGGGCCCATAATGAATAATATAATGAACTGAAACCTTTCACACATCCTTCCTCTGTAGTTTCCTCAGAGAGGGATATTCAAGGGTCTTCAGACTGCAATGCAAAAGCAGGAGGCTAACACACACACACGTACACACACGCACACACACGCACACAAAGCTTCACCAAAAGCCTTCCAACCACGGGCCTCACACCACAACGTCTGACAAAACATAATCCTGCTCCTTTCACACCCTCAACGACCACTGAATGCTTGATCGCTTGGGTGTTGCAATGGGCCTTTCAGGGGCCGAAGTCCCTTTCCTCACTTTTCATTGGCACATCCTGCCACGGCAAATACTTGTGCTTAACAAATTAGGCAAGAAAAGGGACGGGGAACAGAGAGGGGATAATTCAATTATCCTCCTATTCTGGAAAATCTAAAGGTGGGCTTTGTAAAGGAAGGCATTACCCCGCATGCAGGACCTGTATGGGCCTTTTACAAACCAAACAACTGAGGGGTTATGACACATCTAAGAGTGAGAGAGGTGGAGAAAGTGTGGGGGCAGCGGCATCTTTTTGATAAATGGTACAGTTTCTACAGGGATTTGGTCACCCCTTCTTAAAGAGCTCTGAATGGAAGGCTTCTGATTTCTGAACAAACCTATTTCAAACACGACATTTAAGATGCATGTACATCTTTGCTCTGCTCTCTCGCAATGGAACAAAGATGAACTTCATTTCAAGACGCCTTTGGGAAATCTAGCCTGGGAGGACGAAGAGGCATCATTTGTTGCGTGATAGAAAAGATGGGGTTTGATGACATTAAGCGAAATCAATGTGCGATAGCTGCTCCAGATAGGAAGAGTGTGTGAAATCTTTATCTGCTGTAGAAAAGTAATTCCAAAGGGTCTGGGGTGAATTCCCTTACCGTGAGGTGCTGGAAGAGCCACGCTCTCATTATATTTGTGGCCACTTTGGGGAAGATGCCTCGCTTCTTCTGCCTCTTCTTGTCCTGATCATCCTCGTCTCCCGTGCCCGGTGATGCCAGACTGTTGTCAAGGCCATCTCCTGCAATCAGACGTGAGAAGTCGTGTTAAAAAAAGCTTTAATTTGGCTCCCTTGCCGTCAAGCCCCTCCGTGAAAACACGCCATGAAAAGACGAACAGAGGAAAAAGTCTTATTCTAATCTCTGTGCGACTCTCTGGCCACTGGGTAATGAAGAGGATTCTGTAGTGTGGGAGCTGAATAAAACCAAGAGCTATTAATTCAATCTGAGCCACGCGTTTGACATGAGGTAATGACTGCAGGAACTACGGCCTGACATAAAATAATGACTGTTCAAACTGCAGTCAGACTCAGTGTGACTGTTATTTATACTTGACCTCTGCTTGAAACAAGACGAGTGATTTCCTTCTATGTAGGAACGTGAGTGAAGTAGAAACCCAATAATATAAAAACCCATACTGCATAATAAGACAGACAAGTACATTTATCTGCCAGACCAATAGGATAGTTGCACTTACAATTTTTTGAAAAAAGAAAAAGCATCCATGCTTTAAACAAGAAGGCTAACACCAGGAAACCCTGAAAAGCCCCCAATCCACTGCATTGCACAAGTAGTCCCAAGTAGTTATTGTTTTAAAAAATCTTCAACATCTGAAATATAGAGTACATTATGATATATACAAGACGGATTTCCTCAAGTCTATAGATATGCTCCATATTTGGACTAAATCGGGTCAACATTTGAGAATTGATGACCCCAAAACATTTAGATATAAAGCTCCCCCTATTGGTGGAAAATATGCACTTGGTCTAAGTTAGACTAAGGTCTATCTGGGTATAAAATATGAAAATTACCAATTAAACAGTTAATGAGTTATCAAAAAGGATCTGACTGATCGGACGCAGTTTTGATAACGAAATAATAAAGTATCTACACTTTAGACAATGAAGAGTTATCTTGAAATAAACTGTGTTGGATTTTTAAACTACACTTAACATGAAACATCCCGAATAAACACAAAACTTTATTTCATAAGGCAAAAATATTATCTAACATCAAATATACCAGCGTGAAGCTGAACTTAATATCCACCCTGAACTAAATATCTTGGTGTTCCACCTTTAGTAGCAACAACTACGACCGAACCCTTACATATAACTGGAGACCAGTCTCTTCCGGGATTTCTGATCACAAACTTATCTTTTCCTGTCCCACCACAGCATCTCAATGGGGTTCTTGTCCAGACTTTGACTAGACCACTCCAGGACATTAATTTTATTCAGTTGGGTCCATTCATGGTGACTACGTGACCCAGTTGTTGAGCTTCAATTCTCTAGACCGATGACCTGACATTCTACTGTCAGAATTTATTTTTCCCTCAATTATGGCAAGTCGTCCTGGCTCTGAAGCAGCAAAGCATCGCCACAACATTCCACTGCCCACTCCATGTTTGAGTCCTATGATGTCATTTTTACTCAGCGTCTTTGAAATAATGGAACCAAGAACTCTGAGAAGGGAGAGGTGTCTGCAGTTCTTTGGATGTTCCTTGGAAGGTCGGCCTCGCTGTGTGGGCAACTGCGGATCTGTGTAGTCCCAGGATAATGGATTTTAATCATTTCTTCTGGAATATCTTTTGATTTTGGCATCGTGTGCTAATGGTGAGAACAAGGTGCAAACATCCTGCGTCTGAAGATGGTCTAGTCAAGTGATGATGTGATTGAACAGGTCTGATGTGGGTCTGTTCCAGCTGGAACAATTCATTAATGCAGTTAGTTTCAAAGGGGAAAAAAATTTTCCACATGGACTTAGGTGGGGTTAAAGAACCTTTTTAATTCATAATAATAAAACAATCAATTAAATCATGTATTTTGTGGTCAAACAAATTATCCTAGGTCCAATTTATTTTGAGGACCTGAAACGGTTTGGTCTTAGATACTATAAATAAGAGAAGAAACAAGGAGAGGAACCATCTATCTTTTCACAGAACTGTATAAAACCTGGAAAATATTTCAATATTCTATTAGAATAGTGGTACATTATATTAAAATAAGCAACCCTGACTTAAGATAAATCCAGAAATTTAGAGACGAGATTGGTTTGTAAGAGAAAAGAAACCAATGATGGAACCAAGGATGTATTTCCTTTAACTGATAGTTCCGTTTTGCAGTGTGTGCTCTTTGAAGTCGTTGTTTGGGGGACTAAGTGCAGCTGGTGAAACATTCACCTTTGTGTTCATGTGTCCATCGTCTCCCCCGTGTCCTTGCTTACAGCTTCTGCGTCTGCAGCACAATGTCACGCTGCTCTCTGGGTCTTTCCATTAGCCGTTTGATTTCGGCAGGAAACTAGCACGGATCAAGGCGGCAGCCTCCCTTTAAGCTAAGATATCCGCCCCTGCTAACCAACTCACTCCATCTTGTAAGGGTGACTCACACAAGGGGCATTCCGCTCCCTCTCCCTATCTGCCATTAATTGTGCATCAGCCGAGATGATTTACTTTTAACAGTGGTGGTTATTTTTCTTGCCCTGAGGGCAGAGAAGCCTTGAAAGCCTGCCTGGAGGGCATGTGAATAATGCATCTGAGAGACTCCTCCCCTGAGGCGGGACAGGAACCTTCCTTTTCTTAAGATTTGCCCTAGCATGTCTTTTTGTTTTTAGAGATGCATCAATCAAACGTGCCTATATGAGCCATATTCATGCATAAATATTTCAGCTAATGAATAATGACATTAAAAAGGAACTGTTCTCGGGTCGGGGGCTTTGGGGGTTGTGGGAGTTTTGACGGATGGTTTCCAGCTTTTACCTCTGTCCACGACTCTGCACTTTGTTTTGTCCTCAACCTCTCCCACAGCTTGCTGGATAAATTACTTCCTCTCAGCACAGATTCCAAGATGATAAGGAAATGTAGAATAAAAATCTTAAGTGGACATATTTTTTTTGCCTTAATGAAAAACATTAACAGCTTTAGCAACAGGAGCACAAGTCAGTCTCTGCTCATGGGTTTGCAAAAAAAAACACTTTTAGTCTAGGATATTAAGCAGGAGCTCTGAAACATTGTCCACTTTGTGTCCCAGAGTTACTGAGTTGGACAAGTGCAGGTCATCTTTCAAGAAAATTACAGGTTCAGGAATTGAATACGTAGCTTTATGAGAAAATTACTAATAACTTTAAAACACATTGCATAATTTATTTTGGAGACAGAGAGAGAGAAGAGAGAAAGACTGTTTATCTATCCTTGATTTTCCTTCTCAAGAAACAGAAAAAATAAGTTCAAAGCTGATCAGCACTCTTGCTTCTTCTCAGGTTGTGATCTGGGTCATGTTTGGGTCACTGATTAATCTTGGGTCGATGGTTTCACGCATTAAAAACACTGACCATCACTTTTCCGCTGATACACAAAACACCGCCTTACACTGCAAAATAATTTCATTTCCAGAGTTTAAAAAGGTCTTATTTCTGGGAAATGGGTCTTGTTTTTTGTCAAAAAGGAAAAATAATTCAGTCCAACCTGTTATGCATTAGAGAGGTAACGTCATCTAGCTTAGTCTTGATCAGATATTCCAGCTGATACTGAGGGAGATTTAACCCGCTACAAGATCCATCCATGCTTTCATTACGTCCCAGCAAAGAGCCAGATATAAGCAAAACTTCTCAATTTAAGAATCCTTCATCACTAACAAACAATGCTCTGCAAAAAAGATGAAATCTAAGTAAGACCCAATATCTTAAATTCAGATAATATAAGATTATTTGTTTTTGTCTGACAAGGTTTTTCTCTATACATTAGAACATTTCACTTGCTTTAAACATTTTGCTCCTTAATTTAACTATTGATGAGTTACAAAACTTGTATTTGAGATTTTATTACTGACTGTGAGTGAGTTAATGCTTGTAACTAGAATTACCACCATCACAAAGCTGTGTTAACAGCAATGACAGCAAAACTGCTTTGACAAAGTCAGAATTTCTTATTTCAAGGATTCTATCCTTGACATCTCTTTGCCGGTTCTTCCTCACACAAAGGTCTATGGCTGTATAAAATTTTCAAATGAGACATGAAACAGTTTGAGTTATCACATCAATATGAAAGATAAGCTGAAGATGAGGATGTGAGGATTTCATATTTTCCTGACTTTTTGGGGATATAAATACGTGTAAATGGTAATGACTGTACTTATATATGTGGGTTCTTCAAGGTAGTCTTACTTGTTCAAGACATCTTTGCAAGTCAAATTTTCCTGGTCTGTGGGCAGATGATTTTGTATATTTGAAGTAATATAGCCCACGTGTTATTATCATTTATTCTTGTTTTTGCTGTGTGCTGCTACTGTTAAGAGAACTATGATGTATTATTAATGCCATTCACAACAGTAATTGGTAGAAGCCAAAAAATGATTTAATATAGAAATATTTCTAATATGCTTATATTGACATTGCTTAAATTTTCTGGGTTCTCCTCCTATGAATTCTTGGCAAATGTTTTTCTTTTTTTCCTCTCGATTTAGGAGAATTTGATCATATTTGGCTTTTTTCTAGAACGGTTCTTTCTGCAGTGCACTTCAGCTGCCGGCTTGATTTTTATGCCTGATGTCGGATTTTCCAGCCTCATTCCATTTCCGTCAAAGAGAGAGAAGAGAGACAGAGAAAAACATTTTTAACGTTGACTGTGCGTTCTGTCGTACGCTTCCAGGAGAGCTCACTTGTGACATATTCGGTGACCGGGTCGCCTGAGATCCACCGTGTAATTCAAAGCCCTCAGTTAGAGCGAAACAAAATAACTCGTCATCAAGAAATCAGCTCAAACTGGAATCACAATCAGAAAGCGCCGCCAAGGCTGCAAATAGTTTCCTTGATTGCGTCCTGATCCAGATCCACCTCACCTCTTCGAAATTCACAGGCTCCACAAAACCCCACCGGAATCTGCTCGGAAGCCGTTTCAGACAAACGGAGATGGACAAGAGGCGCTGAATTACTGAGTAGAGACCAAATGGAAACTCAGTTTGATCATAAGGCCAGGGAGTTTTAGCAAGTCGTGAAAAGAAAGATACTTTGCAAGTAATTTGATTATTTTTCAAGACCTCCTGAGGTAACAGATGTGTCTTTATCGCTTAAAGGAGAAGGACTGGTCCGCTCAATATGTCGTTAAAAAGGCCTGAATGATAAAGAGTGGGCCGATAATGAAGCAGTTCACAAGACAGAAACAGAAAAAGAAAGACTGAGAGAAAGAACGAACAAAGAACAAACATTACTTGCTCGGCCTAATTAAACCTAAGGAAGGCACACTGCTTCCCCCCTACACCCACCCTCGACTCCCCACTCTGGTCCATCTCCTCTCCTCTCTTCATCCCTCTTTCTTGTGCAGCAGAGAGGGGAGAGCCGCGGGGCAGATCCTCTGCTACACTAATCGCTTCTGACTGTTCCCCAGCAACTCGGCCAATCTAACCAGTGTGTGACGGTGCAGTCTCAAAGTCGTACACCCGTGCAAGTCTCCCTTTTCGTTCTCCGCTCGCCCCCTCCTCCCTCCTGCCTTCTCCACCGTGCCTGCCAGTGTCTGCACGCGTGACCCCAGAGGGGGGCATAGTAGATGGAGGGCGGGGGGGCGTTACTGCAGGGATGGCTAGAGCTTTTGCCCCAGGGCTATGAAGACCAACAGATAAAAAACAGCACCTTAAGATATGAAGATAAGTTTTCCTTTCCTCTCTACCCCCGTCTACCTCTTCTGCTCTTCAACACTTCACAGCGTTTTATGAAAATCCCAAACTTAAAATAAGAAAAATCTAGTAAAACAGCTATGCCATGAACTCTTCGTAGGGCTACCAAGTATCACATGTGAAACTTCATTTGATCCCGCCCAGAGGATTCGAAGAAATGTGGAGAGAATGTTCTCTATCAGATAGACACTGTAAAAATTTGCTGTAAAATCCACAGTAGTCTACTGTGGATTTTAACAGTATATCACTATAAAATGCTTTACAGTAATTAACTTTGTATTAACACAAAAATTCCGATATAATATCACAGTAAATACTTTTGTACTGTGCAAATTACTGATTTATTTTACAGTACCTTTCTGACGACTTAAGGCCATTTTTTTACTGTGGCTATGACAGTAAGTTTTTTAAAGTGTTCTATATAAATATACAGATACGGGTGACTATTTGACCTCACTGGAGGGATTCTCCACATGGAATAAGAAGACACAAATATAACTTAGATAGATATTGCAGATACTTCACTTGTATAAGCTCCCTTCCTAGCGTCCGTACCTGCATGTCGGATAATGTTCAGACATCAGAAAGGGCAGGTGTCTTTGATATATTTTCATTTTCTCTCAGTGGTTGCTGGGAGTTGAAGTCAGTGGACGGCGTGTGTGTAAGACAAAGTGCGGAGAGGCTAGCAGAACTGATTGCAGCTCTCCCAGCTGCATCCGTGATGCACAGCCAGCGTGGTCCATCTAATGAGCTCAGCGGGGCTCTGATCCATCATCGGTGACACCGTGCTGCCCCTCCCCTTATTGGACATGACACAGCTCTAAATGAAGGAGACTGGAGGATTTCCAAGGCGCAGGGAATCCTCTCTTTGAGAAGGTGTGCATGGCATTTAGAAGCCATGAATAGGGAGATGTTTGCAGGCTGGTAGTGAGAAATACTCTTCTTAAAGAAGATCCCAGACATCCAGAAGATCTTTTCTTCTGGATGTCTGGGATCTGAACCACCTGAACCACCTATAAATGCGCGCATTCAGGAATTTTTGCTCCACTGTTTTGAGCACTGAACCATATCCTTCTTTTATAAATTACACAAAGAAGAAGGTAACGTTACATTTTGGCACCGATACAGATAAGGAGGATGATCCATGATTTCCTTTGACTTTATTAACCTAATCATTTTTGTCTAGATTAAATATTGGAATTTTGATTAGGGTTAGATTTGATTAACACTTTGGTGCCCAATATCAAGCCGGCATGATCTTTAACCATATCCCTTCATGTTTATGGGTTCATTATGCTAAAACAGTATGTTGAAGTGTAAAAACAACTGACAGGTCTTAGAGGAGACTAGCATGTGGAATTATTTAAAGCAGTGCATGCAGGCTAACCCTAACCATGGCCTGACTCCTGACAGTTAACCCCATTAAGCTAATAATTTCAAGCTAGGCTGAAAAATGTAATTTTGATTTGGGTTTGATTTCTTTGAAACAGTCTGTTGGGTCATAATGGAGGAACAATCTGTACTGAGTACCATTCCAGCTTAAGATTCCAGCTATAGAGTGAGACTTTTTCATGGGTTTTTAGGAGCCCTTCAAATACAACTATAGGCCACATAAACCAGGTGCCAATCATCAAAAAGGGGCTTTCACCCATCAACAAATTGTAGCCTGTTTAAAATTGCAAGATGTAGGCCAGCTGCAACTACATAACTGCAATCTTTCAAGAATGTGACGTTTGATGCAAGAGTAGTCCAGAGGCCAATTGGATACTTTGTTCAATACAACCTGTTCCGATACAAGAAGATGGAACCCAGACACATAGGGTTCACAAGCCAGATTTTTTCTAATGCCGCTCCCGCTCCTGGATAAATAGGGAAGGTTCTGACAGGAAGGGCATCGAACGTAAAAGCTATGCCATGTCCTAAAGGGAAGAGTCGGAAGAAGAAGAAGATAGGAGGATGGAACCAGATCCCCAACATAATGAATTAATTTAATGCAGCGATGCCCCTGACTTAAATGAACAAACATTCATACATTATATACTAAATGTGCTAAATGTGCTACAATAAATATAATTTATATTATAATACACCGCTGCATATCCTTCGTGTCTTCCATGGACCATTTTCAAATTTTACACCTTCATAAATCTCTGTGTGAGGAAGACCTGGATTGATTTTAGGAAAAAGTTTTTGGTATGTCTCTGACACTAGCTGCATTTATGAAAAAACTTCAGCTTTTGGACATAATTTCCAAACCATTAGTGCGATTTAGTCCTTATTTGGTAAATTTGAATCGACTCGAGGGGATCTATCATGTTTATATCATATCTAACTCTAATGCTTCATATTCCACTCACTGGGGGGAGCTTTTTCTTTCTTTTCTTTTCTTTTTTTTAACACAAATAAACGTCACATTTAATTTAAGGATTCCATCAATAAATGAGATTGCCTGTACAATGCAGAGGTTTGGGACGACAGCACAGGCCACGTTATTTTCTGTGAGGCACACACACACACACTATTATTATTTTGAATCAACCATTTAACCCCCCCACCCCTCACTATCCATGTCTTTTCCCTCCTCCTCCCTTTCTTAAACATTTCTGAGATCCCAACATGACAGATGCTATGGAGACGTTAGCCTGTGGTGAGACTCTGATGTCATTGGTATGACAGGACCTCCATTTTTGCTACATTCCTTCCTCCCGACTCCAGGCTCTTGAATTGACGAAAAGATGCAAAACATCCTGTTTCTTACATTCCATCTCTCGACAAGAGTGTGCGGGATCCATCAGTTGCACCCCCACTGCCCTTTGTTTCATTTCGCTCTTTGTGATGCCACCTTCAGACCACATACCCCAAATTCCCTGGGAGAGCTCAGCCCCTTCAGCTGTGGTTAACAGCGGTAACCCTGGGGGTCGAGCTATCAAAGGCAGTTCCTCTGCATATCACATGGCTTACAAGGCAACAAGCAAAGCATGGGAGCAACCATGGGCCAAACCACCAGCCACACGCTGGATGGATCATCTAGCTGTGGTTTCAACCAGAACTGGATACCACATTGACACCACTTTACTGTTCCCTAATGACGGCGGATTTTAAAAGGTTTCATTGGACCATGGAGGCT
Source organism: Lophius piscatorius (assembly GCA_009660295.1). Lineage (NCBI taxonomy): Eukaryota > Metazoa > Chordata > Actinopteri > Lophiiformes > Lophiidae > Lophius > Lophius piscatorius. The sequence goes on along the minus strand of VRLP01002133.1, from coordinate 20,343 downwards.
TGACTAATTACATCCCACCACATGAGAACAACCCAATCACTTCCTGTCTTCTTTAAGATTGTCAATCAATGCGATCACGATCACTCTGCCAAAGATAACCTCATGATTCTCTACACTCAAAAATGTGAATTTAAAAAGATAAGATTCATGGGGAAAAGGGGGAATTTCCAGTTTGTGGTAGCTTCATCAATGTAGCCGGTTTAACGTAAAATTAAGTTTTTTTAGACCATCAACATGTGATGGATTTAAGACAACGTTACTATTTTTGAGTGAATCATACAGTAAAAACAGTGCAGTTTGATAAAGTTTTTTGTAAACATAGAGCAGAATAAACACTATAAAAGAAATAACTTAAATTTGTGGTATTCAGTTTAGTTAGCTGGACACAAATAATCCATTTTTAACCGTTAATGCTGAAGTTACCCAATAATGTCATGTTGGTTAAACATAGTTCATTACTGTATTTTATTATACTGTTTTTTGTCTTAATAATGTTGTTTAATCGAAGGTTAAAAAAGAATCATTGCATAGTTAAGGTTTAAGTATCTGCAGCTGCTTGATTTCATTGCAATATCTATATACATTTTAATATTTTCTTTATTTCATTGAATCAACATGAAACTGTTAATTATGAAACAATTAATTTTATGAAGTTGAACACTGTAGAACAAGCAGGATTGTATTGGTTAAAGAGATTGGTTTGTATGTAATTTCCAGGAAATCCCATTGTTTAAAAGGGGAAATGTATTTTAAAAAAAATTTGTTATAAAGTTTATTAGAACTATTTCATTTATATTTTTTACTTTTATTCATGTGGCAAATATAAATCAAAAATGCTGTTGTCTACTGTTTCATATTTGCATTAAGTAAATTCAACCATTTTTTTATTGTAATATTTTTCAAACTAGGATCTCACAGTTTTTAATCAAAATATGTTAGTGAAAAAAAACATTTGTCTGGGGTCAAAATTCCATTTCTGGCAGAATTTGGTTGAATAGGCTATCCAACTGTGCCAAATGAAGAGTCCCCCTGGTCCTATCCTACAAAAACTGTGTTTTTGCTTGTGTATCGATGTCAATTTTGTGCTAACATGTGATTTATACTATAGTTGATGTTATGACTGCTAGTGTTTGTCCTCACAGGGTGGCTTTGGTTTGTTAGAAAAAAAATGAGCTTGCCAACAAATACGGTCAGAAACAAAGGTTGCTTTCTCCCTGATTGGGTAGAACCGGTTAACTTCTTCATAATCAGGCATCTTCCAAGTTTTTGCTATTTTTACACTGTGCACAATGCTTGATTATATTTTAAACACGAATTTATGTCACAGCCAAACGTCAAAGTATTTGTATATAGCTCCTTCTAGTGGACACCTGTGGTATTTTGCAGCCAAAATCCCTCTCTGGAGTCAAACCCCATTGATTACACTGACTACAACTGAGGGAAATGGAGAGTCCCCCTGGTCCTATCCCACAAAAACTTTGTAGAAGAAACAGTGTGTTCCTGTTTTTCTAGGAACTTTGAAGAAACAAAGTTCCTAGAAAAACAGGAACTTTGTGTTATTTCTATCAAGTATGATGCAGTAGGTTTCAAAGAGTTTCTGAGCAAATGTGTTGATCGTTTTGTTTTATGCTGATACTGTAATATAACCATCTTATCATTCTCGAATTTAAATATTGCTTTTTTTGTGTTGTATCAAAAATTACTTGCACATAGTAACAGGTAGAATGTTACGGGCATTGAGCTTTTTTAGGTCTATTTTTGGGTATTTCATGAAAATTCATGCAGGGGTCAAAATGACCAAGTTGCCTCTAACCCATGAATAGAACATCACATTTCCAATAAAGAACCCAATGACCATAAAGCAGGGAGCAAGAAAGATTTTCAAGAGGTTTGTAGCATATGAGGACAGGGTTGATTTTTTTGTAATTTCAACGATTACCTCAGTCTCCCTCAGTATTGATAAATCAGAACAAAATCCTCAGGGAAGGGAAGTCAGTGGATCTGAACAAAAACACCTACCAAAAAATCAGAAAAAAACATGAATGTTCTTCTCATGTAAGACAGCTGAACACCCCATCTACCTGCTCCATATAAGATTAGCATGACAAGCCTCTGGCTGCCCTGTCTTTCCTCTCCTGGCCGTGTGTTTGACTCTTTCCCTGGCGTGAGAATAGATGGAAAAAAAAGGCAGAGCAGCCCGTAGGGAAGCAGCAGGTAGCATGCAGCAGATCCTGCAGCAGCAACCACAGCTCTGATCATTCTCTTCTCTTCTTCTCCTTTGTTCCTCATACATAAAGTACTCTGTCCTTACATCCCTACAGGAGGTATTCTGCCCCCCTCCCATCCTCAATGCATTCTCTCCGGGGTCAAAAGGGCACGGACCTTGGGTTTTCCCCCCACTGTTGTTTAAAAATGCCTAAAGGAAAGACGTAATTCATGCGGTGGCCTTTCTCAGCTCATAGAAACATTCAACTTTAAGCAAAAATAAATATGTCAGAACATCTGAGGTCATTTAGAAAAGTTGATATGAATTTCAAACGTGTAAAATCAAAGGTTGGGTCTTGATCTGTTTCTGATTGTCTCTAATCCTCTGAGTTGGTTTTGTCTTGCAAAGCATCCTCCTATTGTTCATGTTAATGCTCTCCTCCTTGAGGCCTGATGGGCAGAGGGTGGAAAGTTGCTTTAAAGTCCATTCTATTTTTACTGCACCCAAAGGGGAGAAAAACAAAAACAAGTAATAAAACCTTTATAGTCACCAATTAGAATATCAGAAATCTCATTAAGAGAAGAATGACTTAGGTGTCAGAAAAAAGAAACGGGCCTGGACAGTGTCATAACTAAAATAAACCAATGATAATAAATAATTACCACTTCTCATTTTTCTGACTGGACACACAGTGACAACACTAAATTCTGACGGCGATCCAGTGAATTATTTATCTATTTATTAATTATTTTCTGACAGGACATCCCAGTAAAAGGTGCTTCTGGTAAACGACAGGAATGGTTGCTTGTTGTCTTCAGACGACAACCTTCAGCTGGAGGCTTGATCCACAGGAGGAGATATTTAATCTAACTTTGCATTACTGCTTTTGTGACTTAATGTGGACTGAAATAATGTGAGAATAATGTCAAAAATGTTGTGCAATAATCTTTTTATTTATTTATTTGATCTACTTGTACAATACAAATTGAATCATCATTCGGCGTATATGCCGCTTGTGTTATTTTGCATTAACTAATGTATGTGAGCATGATAGTCTGCAAATATGTGTGTGTGTGATAATTATTTTAATATGAACCAAGCTCTGTTTTAGGCAGTGCACCTGAATTTTGTTATAAGGAATCTGGATTTACAGGATAAGGACGCTATAACCAAAGGTTTGAAGAACGTACACAATCCGAAAGTGATTGAGAGGGTGTCATCATGTAAAAAATATATAAAAAAATATAGGTATTTTGTAGAATTGGCATGATTAATAAATGAAAGTTGGGATACTTGCTTATAAAGCACAAAATGACATTGTTCTTCCATATATTAAAGATTTTATTCAGTTTACAAATGAAATAGGTGTCTCATTTGATTATTCTTTAATAGAAAATAATGATATTTGATCTTTTTCTGAAAAACAATTAATCTTTTTAAATCACGCTTCATTTGTGTTATACCTGATTACATTTATTTAATTTTACATAACAACTTTATTTAACCAACCTTTATTGATTGGACTGTTTTATGGTTTAATTGTTAATATTAGATTTTATTTTTTTATTTTTGGGCTGTCTGTAATTTTACTCTGTTAAGCAGCTTCGGCTACATGTTTGAATGAAAGATTGTCTATATATATGACTCAAATAAATTCTAAGACTATTGAGTGGCAGTGAAATGAGAATAAGATGGTAAAATAAAGGAGTTTAAAAAAAAAAAAACTTATTGTTTACTTGATGGTATTCTGTATTTTCTGCCATAACTAACTCTTTTCTATGCTATTCTAGTTTACATGTCTTATTACTATGTAATACATATACAATTACTATGAAATAGTAAAAAGTAGGAGACTAAAAATCTAAAATCAAATAAGAACACAGCAAATATAAAAATAATTATAGACACTGTGCACTACTTTTAAAAAAAATAGATAATCCTTAGGTCGCTGCTGCTCCCAACACCTAACAAGAAATCTTAGAGGACACGAGCATACAGTCTTCAGTGTGATCCACCACCCCTCCTATACTCAGCCAAAAACACCTGAGCTATTAGTGAAAATAAAAATCTTAGCCAAATGTATAATTTCGTTTAAAACTATAATGTTGGAAACACAAAGAAACATTTACTCTGATCTATATCAGTGTTATGTTTAAGGTAAAGACTTGCATTACTTATCCCTCATTAACTTATATTATCAGTTTTAATCAATGCAATTAAGATAACATGATTAGTTGAACAAAGGCTATGAACTTTCTTCAAAGATTCGCCCCCGAGTCACCAGGCAGCAGCGCCCACGGCTCAGGCAGAGGTCACAGAAAAGTCACAGCTTTGATATGAAACAGGACGCGGGAGGTCTGCGGACACTCTTACCCAGTTCACTGGTGTTGTCTCCACTCTGGGAGACATGTCCCCCGCTGGACGGTCCAGGGGTGCCCACAGAGGGTGTCGAGTGGACGTCATCCATGTCTCTCCAGGACGCTGGATTCTGAGAGGTCAGGGAGAGGTCCGCACACCAGGGGACAGGAGATAAGGAATTAAAGGAGAAAAGGAGGGAAACACATGAGGAAGGTCCGGTTAGTCCAGTATGGAGTTTTCCCAAACATGCTAAAACATCTGAGTAGCAAAATTGGCATCGTAAGTCAGCAATAATGTGAGACAGTAACAACACTACCATTCTGATTAAGAGGGATTTTAAATGTAGCTGCAGGAAGAGCGAAGAGTTTAGTATGTCTGCAGAATGTAGTCCTCCTGGTGTTCTGGTTGTCCCTGTGAACAAGGCTGGGGAGAACCTGGTATTTATTGGGCTGCCTGGCCTGGCCTCTCAGACGGTCATAAGCCCAAATCAAACAGCAGATCTCCCTCTTCAGCCACTCTGCGTCAGCTGTTTGCCGGATGGTGATCAGATGAAGAGCTCAGCAGATGACAACAACAAGTGCAGGACAATGGCACAGTGTGCATGAGGCCTCTCCATGACGGCCCCTCTTTTCTTATCCAGCCAAACCATAATTACATCTCCTCACTGCCCAAAGCCACTCAAAGAGGCCCAATGTGTTTCCATGTTTATCAAGCTAATGACAACCTTTTTTAACACCCCATCTGCTAAAACCCCACAATTAACAAAACTGGAAGACTACAATCTCCATCTGTGTGTGATGCTTCTACTATCTACTAGGTTCATTATGTTATTACAAAATTGAATTAATGTGGTCATGGGTGTGATGCTCCGCAGAAGAAAAAAAAGACCAAACACTGGCATGTTTGCATGTTTGATGGATGTTAACAGGGCTTAATAAGGCTAAGGGTTTAACGCCAAAATCACCCCAGACACTGAAGGGGTAAAAAAAAAAATAATAATTTGGACATTCTGACAATTTCTGATTGATTTTAACGTCCCTCCTTTTCTAAGAAGTGAAAACATTCAATAAAATGAATGGATGACGACGAAATACTAAAAAGCTCAGAGTAAAAAAAGCGGTTTAATTCTGTGCTGTAGTCGGCAGTAAGACTGTAGGATATGATTACAACTCTGTCGGTTTGCACTGAAATTCATCCTTGATTTGGTCCGATGAAGAGATTTACAAACGCAGAAAGTCAAACCACATCAGATAACAATCAAAAAACCAAAACCTTTAGATTACGATCTCAGGCATCGGAGCACGGATTTTGGTTTAGCAGCAGGAGAGACTGATGTATGAAGGACTTGTTCAGCATTTTTAAATTAAGGGAGGCCCTCACTACTATGAGCACAATCAACTGATGCCCAGAATGATTTTTCTCACACAAAACCTTAATAAATCTTTCTACAAAAGTTCAATCCAACCTTTATATAACGTATGAAGCACGCACACACCTGTACGCTTACACACTCTGATGCCGCTAGAGAACACACATCAATTATGAGTTGTTTTGCAGTAAATGGTCTATATAATTTTCTCGTCCCACATCATCAAATACAAATAAACCACATGCTTCATATTGCGAAGGTTCCCCTCTTGCAGCTCTGGGATGTCACTTTGTGTTCTGACATATTTCTTGTGCTACAGTCATTCTTCTTTGGGATTTGACATCACTGGCTAGCCTTCACTCACAACGCACAACCGTTTGCCTTGGTCGGCCATGACCCAGTCACCAATACACCAGTTGTCCTTCCTTGGACCCCTCTGGTAGTCACTAACCACTGCAGACCAGGAACACCCAACAAGACCTCACCAGTTAGACCTCGCCTAACCATCACTATTTGTCCCTTATCAAAGTCTCTCAGATCTTTACACTTCATTTTCCCTGCCTCCATCACATCAGCATCAGAAGAAAATGTTCACTCCCTGCCTCATATATATCCCTCCCACTGACAGGTGTCATGTTAACAGGATAATTGAGGTTATTCTGACTTCAGCGCTCATTAAGTAATGGCTCACCATGGATTTCAACAACGGATTCAAGCCTAAACCTGATGTGGGATATGAATCTAAAGTGGCTTTGCTTATTATTTATTAGAAAAGTACTAAACTAGAAAAATGAATGTCTCAGCGATGCCTCAGGGCTTGAAATTAAGAGGCCAATAAATGTTTTTGATTAGGATAAGACAAGAATAAGACAACTAATAGGATTTCCTTCATCACTGCAGATACGAACACAGATGATTCTTGGACTTGTACAATGAACATTCATTACAGTTAACGTGTTCTGGAAGCTTGTGTTGAAAGAAAGGAAATCGGCTGATTGTTAGAGGTGTTTCATCTTACAAATCTATCAAGTATTTTGCAGAATAAAATTATGTTTATTTATGTTTAAATTATGTTTACATGATGTAAGACTTACAGGTGAAATTCAGCAACTTAACTTTAACGAGATTTAAACTAGTTGAAATTAACTGATAGTTTCGAGAATCCTTCTTTTTTTAATTGCCATGTTTGTGTCCACCATTAAAGCAAGCAACAGGTATTCTTTGGATTCATTTAAGTCAATCATAAAAAGTATTTCCAAACAATCAAATGGGTGTCTCTCAGCACTAAGCAATCATCTTGGGCCGACTTGATTTATTTGGGTTGACCATTTAGTATGGTAATTTCATTACTACAAAATGAGTTGGAACAATCCTGTAGAGAAAGTTAGTTCTATTCCAAACAACTGAGTGGATTCAACTAGAATAAGTTATATAGACCCAACCCAACTACATTAAGTGAGACCAACATAGCAATTTTCTTACTTAATATCCTCACCAAGAAAAAAAACACCATAAAGAAAATGACTGCTTTGCATATATAATTTCTTTGGGTCATTTATCAATCTAATATTGATATAATATAAGAAAATGACAGATTGTAGCACTAACATGTTTTTAAACAGCAAAAAAAAAATCTGACTTAAAAAATGATTTCATTTCAAATTTTGTATTTCCATTTTAATAAGATTGGCACAATCCTTTGGTAGAAAACATTTTTAGAAATGAATTTGATCCTCGTTAGACTTCTTTTTAAATTATTATATCAAGTTGCATAATTCTGTTTAGTTTGTTTTAGTGTAAGATAGTCCTTATATGATTTAATATGCAAAAAATCTACTCATCTACTCATATAGGAGTTTTCTCAATAGACTTGGTTACTGCCGCCTCCTCCTCTGTGACCCTTTGACCTGTGTTGTCCCCCAGGACTCCATCCTAGGCCCCTTAGCCTTTAGCATATTCATTCTAATACTTTGTCATATTATTATTAACAGGTTAATTCTCCATTTGCCATAAGAAATAATGACTCAGTATTAAAGTGTGTGTGTGTGTGTTAGTGTCCTGCTGAGAAGCAATTTCATCCTGCAGCTTTTTCTAAAGACTTAATTTTTGAGGTATAATAATTATATGACTACCATTACAGAATGATCAAACACTCATATCGTAAAATAAAAACAGAACAAAATGGAAAATGACACTTTGAGTCACAGAAGTGATTGTGATCTACGCACGAATGCTGTTTTCAGCCCTGGTGAACCACAAGCAGACTGAGGCGGTGGCACTCAGTGGTTAGAATGCATGAAAGTCACACAGCTGTGCAGGAGAACGACGCATCCATTATGCATCAGCCGATATATAACCAGTGTCCTGTCTCATCGACTGGCGGTCTCAACCACAAACCCACGCGCAAAGTGCGTTTTGATGCTTGATGCCAAGGGAAGCATATGAAGAAGTACACGCACAAGAAACGGAGACAAAAGAACTTCAGGAAGTCGCTGAAGTCAGAGCTTGTTTACTCTGCTACAGCCTCAGCTCAAGAAAAGTTTGTCAGATTATTCAGATTTGAAAAGTTGGCAGCGCAATTATTAAATAATGCATGCTTTGCAAAAATCGGTGCTTTATTAATCAGAGATGGGCTTATATAATAGCATAATATTACAACAACGTATAATAATGATATAATAACAATAATTTGATGCTGGAAGAAGCTCATTAATTAGCTGACAATCGAGGTTAGGGGACATTAATCATGTTTACTTTCCACTTAATAAATTACCCTTATGAAGGATTTATGAAAAGCTTATTACAATATTATTAATAAGGTGATAAGTGCCTAATATCATACATAAACTGTTATAAGCAACTTATAACACACGTTTCAACAATCAATACTGATTTGCTATTTTGCAAGCAACAGGTCACTTATTTTTCTCTAATATAACCTTTAGATGTAATGAGTTCTGGCATCTAAATAATGATTTATAAAGTGCTTACAAGGTAATTAATAAACTAGTTATAAACATTCATGAATTCTTTCTAAGGGTAGTCGTGTTGTGAGGTTGTGCCCAATTTTTTTTTAACTCAAAAACTGGATAACTGTTCAAATGAAAATCTAAGTCCCAAAGTTTTAGTCTTGTTAAATTCAATAAATGCAAACATCAATTTGAATTAATGTTTTTGTGTTAGCTTTTTATACTTAGCTCACTTCAGCAGGTTAAATTTCGAACCGTTTCGAACAACAAATGTATATATATAAATATGATGGATTTGACACAGCTTTAACAGTTATGAGTGAATCTTAATACACAATAAAAATGATTTGTGAGACAGAATGAACCCCTAGGCCTTCTGCAACTCTGACCGACTCTTCAAACACCTGCGAAACAGCAGGCTGAGGAGGCTAAAATCCAACAGCAAACACAACCAGCTACATTTCCATATGTGTAGATCAGAATTATCATGTCAGATACTTCTCTGTTGAAATACACACTGATCGGCCGTTTCATTATAACCACTGGCGGATGGAGTGCATACCATTGAGTATGGGATTACAGGGACATCTGCTAGTGGCAAAAGAGGGATTTACATTCATTCAAAAAAAGGAAATAGGCTTTCTGTTATATTTACATGAAGCTTTCATGAATTGTCTATGGAAAAAAAAATGTTTGAAAGATAAACGAGGAATGATGACTTTCAGGATTTGCATGAAATTAAAGAAATTAACTCTTACAAGATTCATTCAAGTGGACACAACTGATAGGATCGAGTTTCCACATTTTTCTGTCTTGTTTTTTGTCCGTATTTGATGCAGGATGTAGGGAAACGTGACTTTCTATTATGATTCACATAGTTAGCACTCAACATGTATTCTTTGGATTAATTTAATTGAATCATGTGTGTCCATATTTCACAGGATTTAAGCAATTCTGTTGGGCCAATGTAATTTATTCAGGTCATAAAAACTCAATTTAGGCTCATTAAACTACTGCCAAATTAGTTAGCTATCCTCAATTTAAAAAGTTGGATCTCTTCCTTTTAACTACGTTAAATTAACCATAAGAAATTAAGTTGGAAATGATCCAAACAATGAAGTTGAATCAACCATTTTTAACCACCTTGAGACATGCACCAAGCCCAGACCTGCTGGTCAGAAGCAGCTTTATACATGCCACAAAAAAAAACAACTTACAATATTCAGTAAAAATTGATCCAGTGTGTTCAGAGACATTTTCCTGACAACATCAATGCCTTCATTCAACCGGGTCACACTTTGAGAAAGTTAACGAGAAATCCCCCCAATCATGAATTCTTTCCTTTCCTTTTATTTTCAAGAAAATTCAACCTCTAATTCAAAGTTCAGGTAGAATTCAGAAATATCAATAGAATTTTTTGCGGTAAAACTTATATTTGTATGTTTTAATAATCTACTGAGAGCTCAGAATCTTTGCTTGAGCCCCATTGTTTCCCCAACATCGGAAATAAGAGGATTCATCATAATAGGAACAACAATTCATTAAAAGAGGCAGATTTTGACTCACATGATCTCCGATGTTGGTGGAGGATCCTGAGAGCTCATCGAAGTCGGACTTGCAGACGTCCCGCTCCTCTATGACCAGGTCGATGGGCATCTTTCCTTTCAGGCAGCTGATGTACCGATGGCAGAAGTTATCACAGAGCTCATGGACCTGTGAGATCACAGCCTTTCATTTAGATGCTCCCAGTTTGACATGATAATAAGAATAATAGAACGGTCACATGATCTATTTCCTATGTGAATTACATAGGGTGCAGGTTCCAAATAAAAAATGAGCAGAACCTAAAACACAAAAAGCATGCTCTTTTAATTTCATTTACAATAACCATCTAATTTCATTACACAAGATCAAGAGTCACAACTAATGGGAAGTCCTTCTATCACTTTGAATAAATGTGAATAAATTAAATAACTCAACTGTTACTAATTACACAAAACAGAAAATCAGAAAATCTAAATTAGAAAACCTTACTTTTATATATATATCACTTGACTCATAAACATTGTGTATTTACTGCTTTTTAAGAAGACATGATGTTTAAGTTTTCATTAATATTTTTTTATTCCAGACTAAATGTATTTACATTGACTCAACATGTTAGAAAATTCACTGGAATAAATATGACCATTTCTATTGATAAGATGTAATGGAAGCGCTTTCATTAATTAAAAACATAATAAATAAATCAACATTATCATAATATTACTTTTGAGTGAAGCCATCATGACAAGGAAGATAAAGAATATTCACCTTCTCTAATTCCAGGAGATGGAATCGGAGCACTTGAATCGCTTGAATCATCTAAAAATCACAAACATGGAATTAAACCATAAAATAATGAACAATTATAGTTACAACAATACCTATTATCTTTAATTGTTTTTATCTTTCTGGCTGAAAGTCTCATCCTCGTGCATTGTGGAGCTGGCACAGGTTTTTTATGCCGGATACCATTCCTGATGCAATCCTGCAAACATTTGAGGGCTTTGAAGCAGAACCAAGACTAGACTGGATTATACGGGTTCCCAAGTGGTATTCCAACTCCCAGAGCCTCAACAAATATCAAATATTATCTTTAAATATTATCCTTTAAGTCGACCCTGGAGGATGCCCGCGGCGCAGAATCACCAAAGAGCGTAAAAATGAGAGATGCTCACCAGGTTATCCAGCTCTGGGTTGGAAGAAAACAAAGGTTTCTCAGCACGGATCTGAAAGAGGAACGACAGTAACAGCAGTCAGTCGTCGTTTTTAACTCATAAAAACCCAAATACCTTTATCCTTCACTGGATAGTTGTGGGAGATGTAAAATAGACAATGTCTTCTTTCTATTTCAAATAAACAAGCTTTAAAGGTTGTATAGGCCTATTTTTTCCCTTTTGAACACAAATGTCCCTCTTATAAATTTGCAATTCCACAAATTATATCAAAATTGTAGCTGTGCTGATTAAGGTTTCACAACTCAAAAATACTGATAAAACTAACATGTATCGTGTGAAATTTTTCAATATACGTTGGCAGAACTTGTTTAATGCAATAGGGTCGCGTAACTAAACCATTGGCCGTTAAAACTTACAAAAAAAAGCAGAAAATTAGCTTTTCAGGGTTAAAAATCAGATCTGAAACTGTTTAAGGATCTTTTCATTGCAATCAGTGTATCACCGGTTTCTTAGCGTTTAAATGCGAAACGCGGAACTAAATATTAAAGATTTGCTAGGTTAATTGTCTGGATTGTATTTACCTGACCCTCTTTATGTAGAACATTGTGTGCGCGTGCTCCTACCTGTTTCGCAAACACTGCTATGTCCTCGTTGAAGGAGTCGGAGGAGCAGACGTCACCTCCTGCCACCCCGGGCTCTCTGGGCGTGCATGTGGCCAGCTCACACTTCTCGAACACCAGCGCCAGCAGAGGGAATAACGGGTGTCTGGAGGACAGGAGAGACAGGCCCGTTTGACTCACACAGTCACTCTCAGGCCTCTTCCGTGTCTCCATAAAGTAGACACAATCTGGACTTAATGCCTTGATCGTTTTTGCTGATTTTTATATCAAAATTGTATGCAATAGTGTGCATTTCTGCAAAGAGCAATATCATTGTTTGCAAAATACTGGTCAGAATGTAAAATGTGTAATAATGTTCTAAGATTTGCGTGCATTATCCATTTTTAGTAATTATTTCATTTTTTTTGAAGTTATTGATAATGTTTCACACGTGCAATAATAAAAAATCCGAAGGCGTTAATACTGTAGCAGCATCGGCGGATAAAAGGTCACATCCAGCTAGATGAAGAATTATTCATTATTTTTAATGTGAGGTAATTGAAGACATGAACTTATCAGATTCCAGTGGAAACACTGCGTTCATTGATTACGATCAATTTGTGTGTAATGATTGGTTTTGGCAGCATAAAAACAGCAGAATCCTCCTTTAAGGGGAAATTTTATTCTGACTTTAAAAACGTTAAATGTTATTCTAGATTTCTGCTCAGCAGTTAGACTTGACAGCCATGTAATAAAGGACTAAATCTGCTGGGCAACACTACACTCAATAATTTGCAATAAAATTCCGGCATCTTGTCATAATTCAACCGTATAAATTAAAGTGACCATGTACAAGACATTACGGCAAAGTAATAAAAAAAACAGATAAACTGTAAAATTGTTTACAAGGAAATTACATAAAATGACAGTAAATGAAAGTGATTTCAGACTTTTCTTTTTACCGAGAAATCAACATTATTTCACAAATATACATCATATTTTTAGCATCTTGTTTCCTAGAAATTGAGGTATTTTCTTACTCGCTGATTAAAGGTATTTACAGTAACTTTAAATGCACTTGCAGCAAAATCTGTCACTTTAACAAAATAATATGTTTAAATTAATTACTTGCGTTTGATAGAAGGCTATTTTCCCAAGTGTTTGTATTGTAATTGTTTTTCAAACATTCTGACCCTAAAAAAATAAAGTTATTTTCTGTTTCATGAATTTGTTAAAGCATTGAAGAAATACTGTCTTCAAACTCTTATTATGTCACAGTTTTCCAGAATTATTTTAACAGGGAACTGTTTAAACACCCGTAGATTTGGTCCTTGTCCCTCTTCAGTGCGTCGTTAACGGCGCTGCCCATGCTGCTGGGCATGATGCTGTGCGGCGCGTGGGCTCCGTAGTGCTGAGTGGGGTGCGGGGGCGGCCCGTGGTTCAGGTGGTGGACTTGGGACAGGGGCCGGGGGACATGCGGGTCTCCGTACATGGAGGTGGGGACCCCATCCATGGCACCTCCGTAATGAGCCAGCTCATCATACTGAGGTAAAACAATTAAATAAATACAGATTTATTAATAATAAACATCCTTAAAGTGTGCTTATTGTTTGTTTCTTTTTAGCATCCATGCAACCAAAATAAGGCTCAGTCGTTATTATGTAAAGTAAAGTTAAATAACCTGTAGGCCTACCCGCTGCGACATCTTCACACTCCTTGAAGAGAAGTTTAATGGTGGTGAATTTAAATCCTGAAGGGAATTAAAATCCTGTTCCGATCTTTAGCCTGAAGGAAGTCAATAAGAATCAAAAACAAGCCAAAGTGACCAAAAACAGCGTCTGGTCTGGTGGAATCAAAGCGCGAGCTGGTGATCTCTGGTCAACTGTTCTCCAGTGGACGTGTCGTTGTTGTTGTTGTTGACGGAGGTGACTGGGATCTTAGTTCCGAGCTGTCCCCCCTCACAGGACTGACTGAAGGTCCGGCTCCTATCAGGTTCTCCTCACATCCATGTCTCTGCGCGCCCACACGCTCACTGACCGCATGTGCGCCCAGGAGCTGCTTATAGGAGCGCACACACCGACAGAGGTCTGCAGCACGCGCTGATGACGGAGGCTGGAGAGGGGAGGGAGGGTTGAGTGGGGGAGGGTTTTTTTGGGGGGGGGGGATCCCCCACTATTGACAAGGTACGGCATTATTTTCTTGTCGTTTCTTTCAAAATAAACCAACTAAAGCTTTACTAAAGCAGAGATGGAAGAAGTATTCAGATCCTTTCCTTCAGGTAACAGATACCAAACTCCTCTACTCACTGAAATTGTTATTCTAAGCTTTGCCTGAATTAAATGCTCGAAATAAACTTAAAGTTAGTTTTTTTTTGCAATTCTTAGATTGAAGAAAGGTCTAACGTGACTAAAGTAGAACCATGAAACAAAAGAATTATGAATTCGCTCAGATATTCTTTCATAACTAATGCATTTAATCTGATAGAAATATAACAATGTTTTTGTAATTCTACACAGTTTTTGTGGGATAAACTCCATTTGACACAATTGGATTGACCAAAAAAGTATATCCTAGCCAAAAATGGGAATTTGATCGTTTAGAGGAATTTTTTGCGCAAAATACCACCAATGTCCACTCGGGGGAGCTATATACACATACTACAACCATTGGCTGTTAGATAAGTTTTATTAAAATCTATTATTGTTCACAGATAAAAAGAAAGGGGAATAAAATGCAAAAACTAGGCAGAAGCCTTATTATGGGCCTGTTGGGAAGAAGTTAATTTACTAAATCTAGATATGCCGACAAGTTGACCACACTAAGTTGTGTTGGATAGAAATTTAAAACATTATTAAGAAAGAAAACAGAAAAATCATATTTAGTTGGTCCACCACGTTTAAATTTTAAGTTAAAGTGGGCTGATTTGAAAAAGCTCATAAATAGATTGTCATTAAAATTGGGGTAAGTACATTTATTGAATTAAACAACTCAGAGTTCGTGTTTTTGAGCGTATATTCTGAAAAAGACAAGTGAATGCTCAACATGTGAGGAGTTCATATGGTTACAGAAAACATATGTGGCCTTTGGACACACGTAATTTCTTCCTCATGTGAAGTGTAAGCACACATGGCCATTGGACATAAACGTATATTCTTCCACAGATTGTTAAGAGGAAACATAATAAAACAGTGGTTACAGTAAGTTACTGGCTGCAGGCTCTCCATTTCTTCATCATCTTCTCCCTCTTTGGTATTTAGAGGTGAAGTGTTTCATCATCATCTTTGACACTTAAAAAACAAACAAACATGTAAAGAGAGCGTGCTTCCTTTGGAGATATATATGTGTTTTTCCCATTATTTCCCAAACTGATGTTGAACTTGTTTTTAGGTGATTGTATTCTAACAAAACTTAGTTATGATATCTTATTCCATTATTTAAGAAATAAACACATACATCTTAAAGATTGTGGGACACTGGGACTGTACTGCTGTCAATTCTCAGAAGAAGGGTGATGTGAGGAGCTGCAGTAACTACACAGGCATGAAGCTGATGAACAACCAAATGAAGATCTGGGAAAGAGGAGTGGGAGCTAAGTTAAGGAAATAGGTGAGGATTTGTGAGCAGCAGTATGGTTGCATGACAAGTAACAGATGCAATGTTTGCTTTGAGAGTGCTGATGGAGAAGTAGAGAGAAGGTCAGAAGGAGTCTCATCGTGTCTTTGTGGACTGAGAGGAAGCGTACGGGAGGAATTGTGGGATTGTGTCTGGAGGGATATAGAAGTATGTTAGAGTGGTACAGGATATGTATGAGAACAGTTTGACAGTGGTGACGTGTGCAATAGCAATGCCAGATGGGTTCAAGGTGAAGGTGGGACTACATCAAGGATCGGCTCTGAGCCCCTTCCTGTTTGCTATGGTGATGGGCAGGCGTGCTGAGGAGGTCAAACAGGACTCTCCGTGGACTATGATGTTGGTGGATGACATCGTGATCTGTACTGAGAGCAGGGAGCAGGTGGAGGGAAACCTGGAGGAGTGAAGGTATGCATTGGAGAGAAGAGGAATAAGGGTCAGTCGCTGCAAGATAGAATACATGTGTGTGAATGAAAGGAAGGCAGGTGGAAGGGTGAGGATGCAAGGAGAAGAGGGGGAGAAGGTGGAGGAGTTGTGGTTCTTGGGGTTAACTGTTTAGAGCATGGGGCGTGTGGAAAAAGGGGAATGAGTGAGCGCAGGTAGGTTGGAGTGAGTTGAGAAGAGTGTCAGGAGTTATATATGACAGGAGAGTAGCAGCAAGAGTGAAGGGAAGGGTTTCCAAGATGGAAGTGGGAGCGGCTCTACTGGATGGTTTAAAGACGAACTGACCAAAAGACGGGAGGCAGAGCTGGAGGTGGCAGACTTTAGGATGTTCAGATATTCTTTTGGAGTGAGGAAGTTGGACAGGATTCGAAACAAGCTCATCAGAGGGACAGCCAAGGCTGGACATCATTGAGACAAAGGGACTTGTTACTGTTGTAGAGAATTGTTATGTCTTATTCTTAGAGAGTTTTAAGGTGAAGAAACAACTATCAGGTCATAGAGTATAGAGGTGATGTTGTGCTGTGAAAATGAAGCCAAACACTGGCATGTTTTACATTATTTAATGTCATTTATAAAGTCTTAGGGATAGGTTACATGTCAAAATAGCCTCAGACTTCAAACGGTTAAAGTGTTTGAAGTAACAACAATATTAAGTATAAAACCAGACATATGCTGTCGTCCCCGACAGCAAGGGTTTCCCCCCGAAAAGTCCCCAATCCCCTACTATGTAAAAGCAAACCCCCCTGATTGATCTCTTCAAATGAATTGTGCAGTTTTGGCCAAAGTATTTTTTGTTACAAAAAAAGCTCCATAAAATGAGTAAATTATGAACTAATTGAGTAAAATATTACGTATAAGTTTATACTCCTTTAGTCGATTCATATGTACCAACTCTGGACTAAATTGGATAATGCTTGAGAATTTATAGAAAAACTTTTGGCGATGAAGCTCCCCCTAGTTTCAGAAATACTGTAAAACAAGTTTTTTCCCAAAAATCTTCTTCGCACTAAGGACTACAAGGGAATAAATTTGATAATGATCCGTGAAATAGTTTCGGAGTTCTGTCCGGGAAATAGTGTTTTCATAATTAAGCTCCCCCTAGTGAGTAAAATTTGACATATTAAGGTAAATGACAATATAAACAAGATAGATTTCCTCAAATCGATACATATGAAACTAAATTTGGACTTAATCGGACAAACCGTTCAGAGTTTATGGCGCGAAAACGACAACAATAATAATTGAGTTATTACACTAACACGAGAGGTAGCTGCAGCCAGGCGGTTCTATAATATTCCCAACTTTTCGGGCCTTTAATGATAGAAAAAATGTTTATTTGTTAAGCTATTGTGAAGAAGTCCTCAAAAAACGAGGGCTGGATTGGAGTTCACTTCAGTAATCAGTAGTTGTGCCTTTGCTACTTTGAAATTCACTTTCATACTTACTTCGTAAAGGATGATCATTTTATCCAGAGCCCCTCTATTCTTGTTTTACCAATCTTTACATGTAAATTACACGTAACGAGTAATTAAAGTTGATAATAGTTTAAATATTTTGATGTTGCTTTGAATCTTATTGTCTTAGTTGTCAATAGATATTTGATTTGAAGGTGACTTTGAAGCTTTTCCAAAACAAAAAGGTCGGGTAGATATGTCATATTCAGATGAATTATTTGTAAAATGTTTTGGGGGATGTTGGGCAGGATGTTTATCTTCTCCAGACGACTCTTGTCCAGTCTAGTTGGAGTATCTTCATCAGAAGACTCTGCGTCCTCCTTATTCACACAGACGAAGCATTTGCTTCAAAAGTCGAATATTTACAGCGCACTTTTTTTTTCTCTCGCTAAAAAAACATCTTACACACTTCCCTTTGATATGCCGCATCAGTGAATTATTAAAGGCATATATTTGAATTATAAATACACTAACTATGAGGAAACAGGCAAAACATGCACAGTGCCCCGAGGCTACATCTCTCCTCATCGCATATAATTTCCATGTAGTCTCTTTCTGTTTCCTCCTCTTTTTACGCTGTCCTCCTTTGTGTTTAACCCCCCTCCTCCTCCACACACAACCTCCCACCACCCGCCAGCCAATGTGATCTGAACGAAGGCTGATTCAGGGTGTCAGTTCTTGTCTTAAATGTAATAAATTACCATCGAGCCGGGGAACGGTGCATCCCTCACGACAAATCACCAGAGAAGCGGCCTGCAC
This sequence comes from Lophius piscatorius, assembly GCA_009660295.1. Lineage (NCBI taxonomy): Eukaryota > Metazoa > Chordata > Actinopteri > Lophiiformes > Lophiidae > Lophius > Lophius piscatorius. Next base: position 1,835 of record VRLP01002133.1, on the reverse strand, counting down.
ACCACCATCCTTGACCTCCTCTTCTACACACAAACACACAAACACACAGCCCTCACCCACCAATTCCCCATCGTAACCCTCCACCCTCCATCGTAAGCCAGTCCTGGTCTGGGTGCCTCTGTCACCCGTCATCCCGTGCCCTGGTGAGAATCATTAGCATTGTCAGAACTGGCATAGAAAGGAGGCCAGCAGAGACTTGGATTGAGATACGTGTATGTGTGTGTGTGTGTGTGTGTGTGTGTGTGTGTGTGTGTGTGTGTGGGGCAAGAAATGTAGGGGTTGGGGGGGATAAGTGTGTAGTGACATGCAAATATGCATACATGTGTGTTTGCATGCAGGTTTTGTTACACGTTTAATGCGCAAACATACATTTTCTGATACAGGTGTGCATGTTGGTGAGGACTGTATGACAGGGAGCGATACCAGAGACCTGTACTTAGTAGTATTCGAATAGAAGAGGGCTTGTTGATGATGGCTGATCTGTGATCAGCAGTATGCATCTGGCAAGTCTGCTCATTATATCCCTGGAATTCCGGGGATCTCTCCCGACGTTGGCGGCAATCAACAATGCTGCGTCCGCGTCTATAGATCCTCCTCAAAAACGGTCTCATGGTTCATTTTAAAAATAATTACCCACACAGACCATAGTGTGAGGACGAACTGGAATGATTTCTGGAAGGGCTTGTTGCTTATTCCCCGACACAAGGGGAAGCTTTATCACTAAACGTTGTCGGGCCATAATTTCTCAACCATTGATATTATCTAATACAAATTTTCTGTATATCTACTTGAGGAGCTCTATGGTCTGTGTAGTTAATTAAATAGTTCATATATACTCACCTGGGGATGATTTTGTTCACACTTTTTTTGACATAACTTCAGATTTAATTTGAGGTTTTTAATCAGGGGAATTGCTTTCACAACATCGGGGGGGATCGGGTGCTTTTCAGGGCTATACCCTTGCTGTTGGGCAGGACAGAAAGTGTTTTAGTTTGTGTTAGTTTCAGGTAAAGATTAGACTGAAAGCATCTCTTTGCTGATGCATCAAGCTGGGTATGGTTTTAAAATAATAAACTAAACAGACAGATACTGGAAACAATTTTAAAAAATTTACTATTTCCTGAACAATAATAATATTCTAAAAAGGTTTCAGTTTTCAACACCTGAATGCTTTGATCTAGCCCTCACAGTCTCAAGATTACAACTATTGCTAAGGTCTCGGTTCTAGTTATATTAAAGAGTTAATGTCTCACTTAAATTCAAACAATCGGGCGCTAGACAGGAAAATTTTGAATATAACTTACCTAAACATCAAGGAAAGATAATGAATGATTACCCAGGTATATGCATAGCTTTATGTTAACTGGAAAATAATAAAGGAACTCTTCAGATGAATCCATTTTCAATCAGTTATACAATAAAAATCGAACCAAATAATGAAAAGTGAATAATCAGATCAAAATCTCAGTCCTCACATTCATGGAGAGGAGGTGTGGAGGGAAAGAGGAGCTTCACAGTGGGAGACTTAACTTATGTCGGATCATCGAGGACAAGGAATAACCCCTTCTGAATCCGAGCAGGCTGGTGAGGAAATCATATCCATTCAGAAGCTGCTCTGGAGATCAGATGATTCTCCAGTAGATCTTAGCCGTCTAGGAAACTTCATGAATCAAGTTGGTTGGTCGGGGCGGCTGTGGCTCAGTGGGTAGAGCGGCTGTCTCCCAATCAGAAGATCGGAAGGTAGCCGGTTCAAATCCCACCAGGGTCTACTTGTCGTAGGGTCCTTGAGCAAGACCCTGAATCCTTAGCTCCCCGGGCGCTCCACGAGGGGCTGC